>QVOB01007818.1:0-38444 GCA_014839585.1 Pseudomyrmex concolor | reverse complement strand
ATGAACGAATGAGTTACTTTAACCAGTTTTACATGTTCCAGGAAGTCCACTCAAAGAAAAATTAACATTTTATTTTTTACTGTGTAATAAATAACACATTTAACAAAAAGGTAATTGACAACTTGATCAGTTAAAATATCCAAGTAAAATAAAAATCCATGTAAAATAAAAAAATTAAATTTGCGTCCATGTGGATTTTATGTTGAAAACTTATGAATAAAAAAGAAAATTATATGATTTTTGTCAAATCTAATTCTCTCAGCTTTGTAAAAGATTTCAGAGTGTTGAGCTACATTCGCTTTGAACTCTTCAATTGCTTACAATATAGATACAATATTAGTTTGCTTAAATAAAGAATAATTTTATAAATTTAATTGTAAATTCTCTCTTGAGGAAGAAATTACATGTGAAAGAAACATTTTTAAAAGTATTGCAACTCAATTGTCAAATAAATACGTATTAAAAAAAAAAAAAAAACAGTTAAAATAAGTATATAAATATGTATACACACAAGGTGTTTTTGTGAACTGAACATTAATCCAAACACGTTGCCAACCGTCTTGGAATTATGTTACATACCTGATATACAACATATAATACGTAAATAATTTTATTTTGCCTAGAGACACCCTGTGTAGTGTGTGTGTATGTATGTATTTATAATATTTATATGAAACACATGTTCTAAGCGAGCGTTCTCAAGTTCGTCGACATCACATCAGCATCGCCCACGAGTTCATACGTCGCCAAGTAGATCTTTCGCATCGCTGCGTCAAAATTCCGCACGTAAAACATCGACATCTTTTCCATTCTTATTAAGAAACATTATTACAATTACGTTACGTACGAATGTATAAAATCTATTTTTACGACTAAATGGGAATGTACGATCCGTTCATTTTTTTGTTTTTTTTTTGTTTTTTTTGTTTTTTGTCTTCGCGATCTTCGTCAATCGTAGAAATATTGTTATTACATTTCCTTGCAAATACCAGAATTAGCTTTCGCGAGACGCGCGTTTTCTCACAACGACTCCTTGTCTCGAGCGAAATATCTCCCTTCGTTTTTTACTTTCGAGATTCTATCTGAGATATTGCGGACTCGATTAGATCGAAAACGTGTTTCTCGCGAAATCAAAATAACATCAATATATATATATATATTCTTTTTTTTTTTTTTTTTTTTTCACTTATTTCATATTGGCTCTGACACTTAGAGGCGATATCAAGTTATCTCTCGGCAACTCACCACGATCGCGAATGTTTCCACCGGTGATGACAGTGAGACGCGCTTGTTTACTTTCGAATGTTGAGCCACCGAAAGGCATTACAATCATTTAACACTGAATTACGTTATGGCACACCTACAAAAAACGGTTCTACTTATTTCACGATTTTGTGCGAATTCGAAGCGCTTGTAACTTAAACGATGTAAAAAATAGATGAACTGGTGGCTTTTACGCTGTGCGTATTCTAAACGAGATTAAACACACGGTCTTCTTTTCCTGTTGCGAAAACTAAAACGGCGCTCTAAATTTGAAGCGTGACAATAGCGTATCGATCGATCACTTTTTGCATTTTGTAAAAATACAAAACGAAACGTCAGAATTCTTGCGTAAAACGGTCTTTTTTTGTTTTATCTTTTGAAAAAGTTTCTCTATGAATTTTTCTCTCTTGTTACAAACTACGTATTTTAAATCGTTAAATTTTTTTTTATTTTTATATACACATTTACTTTAAAAAATCTTAATATTGTTCGCAGTTTCTAAATACTTCTTAATGCAGTAATGCGGTTTCGCGATTCGAAACTCTCTTTATGCGTTACTTGTGTGCGTGAATCTTTGCTTTGAATTGTTCTCTCTTTTATATGCCTATCCTCATTTTTTTTTCCCTCGCTCATTACCGCTATTTGTCGAGACGTTGTGCAATATTATAGTTATGTTATTTGCGTTATTTTTTTTCTTCACTTTTCTCTTGTCCCTTTAGACGGAATAAATATATGTACGAATCATCGTTTGAGCTCGCTCCTCAGACTTCTGCTATGATAAAATCGGTATATAATTACGATAGAGATTGCGGGAACGATCTCTCTCAATAATAATATCGTAAAATTTATATTTAAAACTTTTTGCAAGATAATCTACACCGAGACGTATGGGATTATACGAAATTAAATTACACTCGAGAGAGAGAAAGGCGATAATCTGCGTGCGTCAGCAGCTAACGAAGTTGGGAAATGCGCGAAAAATCTTTTTGATATCGTTGCCATTTTGTAACATATTATAGATATTATGCGACGTAATTATGCTCGTTACGTTTCGTTCTTTTTTTTTCTTCGTAAATACGTGCGTGGACTATATAATCTCCTTCTTTAGATTACACTAATACGGTCTCTTTAACGAGACCGTACATAAATAATTACCTTCAGCACCTTCGTTCTTTGTGGATACGGATAAGAAGACACACAGAAAGAGAGAACGGAAAGAAAACCGGGCGGGGGGAAAAAAGCGAAAAACAAAGTAACATCGATCTTACTTTCTTATCCTAGATAAAGCTAGATCGCTATTATCGAATTATCGCGCGCGGGAACGCGCGAATCTCTTATACGTATCCCTAAACACAATATCAATAAATACATCGCTCTGGATACATTCAACATGCATACTGTTATGACACATTAACGCTTACTAACTCTCGCATTATTATCTGATCCGCACGTGCGAAACAAACATCTTAGGACCGTCATTCAGCAGAGAAACGTCTTTACTCTTGTCACACGCATTTTCCAAAAAAATAAATCAACCTGAATGAGATGAACTTAAATAAACGTTATTTGTTCGGTTTGTCAAGGTTTCGCGTTTCATCTTACGCAGAATAACCTACGTTAAGTCGTAATTACGAGAAAGTGCGCTAAAGCGAAGTTTTATTATTGTAAACTATATATATATATATATAGTGAAACCAATTGTTCGCGTCTAACCGGATGTACATAAAAAAACATTCCATACCGAATTATAGCCTGACATGATATTGTGGGATGTCGACAACAACGCGCCACTCCTACCGCTTTTGTTCCGCGAAAGCTGTGCTCCCTCCTCCCTCGTCGCGCACAGCTGCTGAAACCGCCACGCACTTCGCACGACAGCGTGTTCCGTCACTACACCATCACAACGGCGTCCTCGCCGCAGAACAGGAAAGGATACTGATCGATCATTGTCTGAACCACGTCTTCCAGATACGGCCTCATAGCCTCGAATCGGCCGAGATCGTTGAATTCAATCGAACGTAGTAACGTAGGCCACCAACAGATCGCTAGATTTTTGCTGTCCATGCTGTTAAGTTTGCAATTCTCCGCAACCCTAAACCAAATGGGAAAAATTTAATAACGATAAGAATAGAGAGAGAGAAAGACAAAAGTCAAATCTGAAGATTATTTTTTTATGAGCTTACTTCACGAAGTGTTGAAAGACAAACTTAAGAACATCGAAATTCACGGGATTTAATTTGTTGAGCATTAAGCGCAGAGCTAACAATCTACCGCTTCGGTCTGCAATTACATGATAAATTTAGTGTTATTTGGCGTTTATGCTTGTAACGTGAAATAAAAAAAAAGAAAGAGAAAGAGAGAAAACACTGACCTTCCATATTCATGCAAGTAGCTGACATAGGTTTGCTAATACCTCGTGCACCTGATATGAAAATAAATAATATATTCATAGAAATGAGACAACAACATGACAACAACAAAACAAAATTTAATAACAATTGTTGAAAAAAAATGCCCATGACTAAGAAAGTTGTACATATATTTTAATTTACCTGATATATCTTCAAGTTCGCTCATATGTTCCTTGTCGATAAGCGGCGGTAGCCTCTTGGAAAAGAAATCTTTCAAGGCTGTAGCGACAGCATTTACAGGAATGTCCAGAGAACGTATATCAACATTACCGTCTGCGTGTGTCGCAGAAAACGTTAGCGTTAGAAAGTGAAATGACAAGAATTAAAAGTTGAGAGTTTTTTTAGTCAAAGATACGTTACCCTCTTCGAATTTTTGAAAAAGCAGATCGACGTGTGCGCGATTACCCGGCACTCTGTAAATCCCTTCCGAGTCCAATCCCTCTTCTTCGATAAATCGCACGCATTTCTCGAGGAATAAAGGTATCCGATTTGTTTCGCTCTGCGCGAAATCCTCAATCAAAGGTTGCGACTGAATCGAGCTTGGCGTTGCTCCCGGGCCCTTAGTTTGCTTTATCTTTTCCTGTTTTTTCTTCTCCTTCTCCTTCTCCTTCTCGGCGTGTTTCTTGAGTTTTTCCTCCTTTTGTCTTCTCTTTTCCAATTTCTCGTCCTCCTTAGCTTTTTGCTTGTCTTTCTTTCTCGTTAATTTGTCGCCGTCTTTTTTGTTCAATATACCGAACTAAAAAGAGAGCAGAGAATAAATTAATTCACGTGCAATCTCGCAAGATTCGCTCGTGAATCACATGAGTGAGAAACTTACACTAGGAGAATTGATTTCACGTGGTGATGAAACATCTAAGCTTGATTCATCATCTGGAATGCCAAATGTATTTTCACTCCTTTGCTTGGCTAAAATAATACAATAGTTCATGCAAGTTATAACAAAAGCACTTATGTATCGCAACTTAATAGAAAAAAATTATCAATAAACTCATATAAAAATAACTTTCATTTAATTAAGAAGCTTCAACGCAAGTTATATAAAAAATCCCTTTAATACATGCATACAACGTTATTAAATTTGGTTCGCACAAATGTTATATTTGTTATTTTCTCATTTACTTTTTAATTAATTTACTTTTAGGGATAAAAATACGTGAAGACAGACAACATTCAGAGACACACAACCTCCAGAAGAAAATATTACAGATAATTCATTACATAAGAAGAGATACATATGTTGACTAACATGTGTATCTCTTCATAAAAAGAGATATATACGTAACATGTTAGCCAACATATATGTATACATATATGTACGCGCATGTCTAAACGCAGCTTTATGTATACGACAAATGTCTTTCCAAGTTTATTGCACATGATTACTTACAGGAACCGCTAAACATCTCCTGCGTCATGTGTTTCACGTTAAACGGATGTTGCAAGTATTGCTGTTGCAAAGAATTTCCAGAAAATCTTTTACGCAAACTAACGGCAGCGTATTTGTATTGTTTCGATCTCGACTTCGAAGTGTGTTCCGGATCGCTTGATTCGGAAGAATCGGGTGTTTCGCTAGATACTGAAAGCAAATACATGCTCATGTACAGACAAAAAATACTTAAAGTTTATTATTACTTGTTTTAAATAACTTTGTTAACAAAGTTATTTAAAACAAGACAGATTTTTCAAAAGACAAGTAATTATCTACCTCTATCTGCTAGATCAACACGCCAATTCTTATCTTCCTTTATGTTATAGTTCAAACCGACTATACCATCTCCACTTCCCATGCTGGCCAATGACGGCACTTTGGGCGTGGCGACCGGTATCGCGGTGCGTTTCTTGCGTATTCGTTTGTGTGACGAAGGTTTCTTATTTCCTTTGCTCAATACGTCAGTCGCCCTTTGTCTCTCCAAGGAACTCCATTCCGAGTCGGAATCGCTGTATGCTGTTCGGTATAGTATATCACACAAATAATTAAACGTTTATCAATAAAATTTGTTGGAAAGACATTTTCTCGAAGTAAATATCTTACACGGCTGTCCTTTTTCGCGTCGGTGACGGAGTTTGGACTTGTTGTTGCTGATGGAATCTTGAACCAAGGCGTACATGTAGTCGCCGTCGTACGAGTACATGCTCGGAACGACGTCCTTGACTTGCGCGTACTCGGAACCGAGATCCACCAGTTCCGGTGTGGCCAGAGGAGCATGACCCATTAGTTTCGGACCGTGCTCATCCTTCTCGCCAATTGTCATTCTGGCTATCGCGTCTGTCACATTGGAAAATTCTTTCAAATTGATCTTCCCGGGCTGTTTCAAGGTCTGACTGTTTCCTTTCGGTCGCGGTTTAGGCTGGGAAATATATCGTCGACCCGTCGTGAACGCTCTGTGCGAATAATTGTTGGTGACTCCGTCTTGGTGCATGAACGTGTCCTTTACCCAACCTGTGCAAACAAAACAAAAAAGGAGATTTTACAAACAAAATCTCGAAAAGTTATTTGTTGCGTTAATTAGTTCTCGCTTTTTACCAGATAACTTAGTCGTGATATCTTCGCTTTTCATGAGATCTCTTTCTCTCTCTTCTCGATAAAAATCGACCTGACTATAAATATCGCTGTCGTCGCTCGGCGTAGCTCTGTGATCGGCGAATTGCTCGGTCATGCCAGTATCGCCCAGATCACCGTCGGGTGTCAATTGCTCGTACGACTCGGAGCCGCTTCTAAAAGTTACAGACATACTGCTTCACGTTAGACTTTTAGGTCACAAAGAAATCGAGACGAATTACAGAAGTCTGTTCGCTTCAGTGCTAGAAAGTTATTTTTAGAATAGTTACCCATCGTCCGGCGTTTGAAGGTGATAGCTCTCATGTCGGGGCGGTGGCATTGGGTGTAAGGCCGAATACTCCAGGGTGCCTTCGCCACTATCATTCAAATTCCCCGGTTCCTCCATGTTAAACGCCTGTTCGATCTCCGGTTTTTTCTCCCACACCACTTTGAAAAAGGGCGTATAAAATGCAGCTGGAAAATATATTTCAGCATTAGAGGAAAGTGGTTCTTGAACTCTTATGTGCTGCGCACTGTCGACACTGCTATTGAGAAGCAAAATAGACAAATTATATAATCTTACTTTTTTGCTGACAACTAGACGCGGACGTCATAAAATGCGCTTCCAATTTGTCCGCGATGGCATTTCCTTCTGTGATAAGCAGATGACTCAAATCGCTACTGAAGAAAGCGTTGGCGCCTCCGGTATCGGTCACAGCCATTATTTGTATCGGTAGATTTGGTATGTTCGTAGAAAAGGCACTGAAAGAAAGAGAAAACAAACGCGCGCACATAAAGATAACTCGTGAAACAAAATATATTTGCTTTTAAAATTGCGATATATAAAAATCATTGATTACTTCAGAGTAGCAAGAGATGCTTTTCTCTTCGTGGAATAGACGAGTATAAAGCCGTGCACTAGTTCGTCCCTAAACGCATTCGCTCCGTGGAAACTCGAAATAATGACCTCGACTCGACGTTTACACTCTCCCAAAAATGTTTCTAAAACTATAGATCTATCTCCGCTCAGAAAGCAGCACTGATGATTAAGTAAAGGACCGAGGACGTTCTCAACCGAATAGGGATCGCCACAAAACATACACATTATTATTCTGAAATCGCAAATCCAAAATTAATATAATAAAAATTAACTTAATTGCAAGTTATAAGACTGATACTTTACCTAATATCAGGCTCCAAACATTCGATGACGCTTTGATAAATATTTAAAAAGCCAGCTCTATGATTTATGGATTGTATAAGTTGCTGCAGAGCGTCCTTCACCAACGAAGTCGGGAATCTCTTGTGCTTCTCTTGTTCCAGATCGTCTATAGAGACGTCAATGAACGGACACTGCAAACTGCGCGAAAAAGTTATCAAGATTGTTATCATGTTTGACAAGCGTACAAATTCGTGTTATATATGATTCACATACCTGTCAGCGAGATTTTGTCCCTCTTCTCTGAGCTTTATGGCTTCGATCTCGTCGATACCTGCTTCTGGCACAAACATTATTACAATAGGCAATCCTTGAAATGGCAATCTGTCTTCTTGTTCGAGATTCGACAACAAAGTTTTTTCCAAAGACGATCGAATGTATTCAAATGAATCTTCATTCGAGTAGATACAAAATGAGCCTGGAAAGAAAAGTCGATTGTATAACGTCTTGTGTGAAAAACATAAACTAAAAAAAGTATTTAAGAAAAAACACTCACCATGTGGCATAAAATCGGAGGTAGTGAAGGAATTGTGCGGCAACCCAACGTCGCCGTCTATGATGCGATATCCGAGGGTGTAAAGCTGACAATCTATTTCCACCTCGTCGTCCTCGGTTTGTGCTCTTATTTCACGAGCAAATTCCTCGCTCAGTCCGTTACATCCGAGTATGACTAAATTCAATTGATTGTTATCCGACGTTAACTGCCACTGACTACTGTGATTCCATGAGGAAGGTCTGTTAGAACGTTTTCAGATTTGTGTTATGATAAAATAATTTCACACACTATATAAATTTCGTTTGACGTGATGATGATGGTGATGATCTTCTTACCTGTGGGCTTTTGTTCCGAGTATCCTTTCTATAAGCGCATCCATGCAATTTGGATAAGCGGGACAGTGTTCCCTTATGGGACAATGCACGAATCCCAAATGCTGGAAAAGCATCAGCTTTCTGTCTTGATCCAACCTATCTAACGCTTTGTATCTAAAAAGAAGGAGAAGTTGTAGTTTTCATACACATGTAAAATATCCAGTCCAGTCTCTCTACATGTACCTGAAATCATCTAGTAACGCGTCTGTGATTTCTTTTATGTCGTCTTGTGTAATTGTTCCAGATGGAGCTATGCTCTTAAAGTGATAAAATAGATCAGCATGTTCCAACAGTAATTCCTGTAACGCGATGCTTATTATCACACATTCAATTCTTTAAGTGATGAAAAAATATAATAACTGTTTGTTAGAAGACTTCACATACTTGAAAATTGTGTTTTGCTTTTTCAATGATTTCCTTCTGATGTTGATCATAAATTTCTTGGCAATCGTGATGGGAAAGTTCCTCGAAGCACTCCCTGCCCATGAATAAAACTCTAACCTCAGACAGGTGCTTCCCAGGTGTAACGTAACCCGTTTCCTCTAATAATTGCTTAAATTGCTTCTTCCACCTGGTAGAAATTTATTACGATTAGAACTAAAAAAATATTTCAACGCGCACAATGTTTTTCACGTTTTAACATAGAACACAGAGAAATATAATATTTCTTAACGTTCATTAAATATTGTATTATTATTATTAAAAATAACCAGTGTTATATTTATAAAGAAGAATAATAATTTACTATAATTATTGCAATACACTGATGTAATAAAAACGTTTTATTCGATTTTATTTTCAATAACAAAAAAGATTCAATAAAATATGTTATTTTCATAAGCGCGTTTTATGAGTTACTTCAAATCTACTGATTTATGAACACACGTACATGCACACACACATAACCATTGATATAAAAGTGTTATCAAAGAACAACTAGAGAAGCAAGAAAAACACATTACCTTTTCGGAAGTCTGCGCAAAGAAACACCACCCAGAATAAAGCAAAGCATTAGTGAATTGGATGTAAAATTATTTTTCAGAATCGAATACAAAATTATCGCGATTACTGCTAAGTCTATTTCTATTTTTTTTTTTTTTGTAAACAAATAAGCTCATTTCTGCAATGTAATTATTTGTTATTAAGTTTGCGTTCAAGAAAATACTCACTCTAATCGTCGTTGTTCTTGTTCTAAAGCGTTTATGTGATTCTTAAATACAGTCTCCGCCTCAGGAGTCTCCAGCACGTCGTACGGAATTTTCGTGCCGTTGTTCTCGCCAAAGTCACAATCAATCCACGGAATATCCTCGGGACACTCGTAAAAATATTGGTCAAAATCCGGATGCTCCTTTATGTATTGTTGTACCGTCGACCATTCTCTGCAAAACGTCGTCTCGTTCAACAATTGATTCGCAAAAAAAATTCACGAGAAACCCGAAAAACTACCGGCGCGTTAAACTTACTCGTTAATTAAATTCGATATATCAGGGCAAATCTCGTGAAGTATATCTGGCAGCATATCCAAGTAGCCCTGAATCTTTTTCGCTATTTGTTCGTCTTTCAGTTTCTTGATGTGTCTCCTAAACAGTCTCTGTGTCGCCTCAATACCGAACAGTTCTACGAAAATGTTGAACTCCTTGAGCTGCGAGAGTTTCTTCGAGGCTTGCGACCACAAAGCGCGATAATCGGTCACGTGTATTCGAATCAATCTCTGCAACGATTCCGTCGACGCGTCCAACAGCTCCTTCCTCGCTCTCGCCGCTTCCGCGAACGGTGTCACTTTGCTACGCATTTTCGTCTTGTCGATCAACTGCGCCAGAATTAGAAAAGCCAGATCGACGTTGATGTTCTCGTGCGCCGAGGTCTCGACAATCAAGATCGACCCCTTATATTCCTTGCGCATCACCAGTTTCTCCGCCTCCTTGACGAACTGTTCGTTCGCGTCGTCGTTCTTCGTCGTCACCAGCACGATCGGTTTCTTCGCCTTCATCAAATTGTTCAAGATATTCGCCACAATCTCAACTTGCTTCTCTATCGCCCGGTTTGGCACAAGACTCACATCGAACACGCATAGAAATCCGTCGATGTTCAGTTTACCGTCGGGCAGAACCTTCTGCTCGTATTCCTTCTCTATCCCCAACTGATTCTTGCAAATGTACATGAGCTTCTCCGCGCTCGTGATCTTCGTGGCCGCGCATCTCTTCGCGTACGGTTCCATCTTGCCGCCTTTGAACGGCTGAAACGACGCGTCGTCGATGAACTCCGTGTGCTCTATTACTTGAAATTGAAACTCCGTCCCGTCCTCCGCCGTTTTCGTCACCTCGCCCCAGTACAAAAAGTGATCATTGTTCACCACACGTCCGCTGAAGTCAGACTGCAATCACACACGAAAAAAAAAAAAAAAAAAAAAAAACAAACAGAAGTTTTACCTGCGACAACACCGAAATGTGTTCCACGTTGTAGTCGTCGCTCATGGAACGCATGAAGCGATTGCACAGGCAGGACTTGCCCACGCCGACCTGTCCCTTGTCCTTTTCCGTGCCAGACAACCCGACCACCGCCACGTTTATGCTCTTCGCATTGTCACTTTTTCTCGCCATCTTCGCCAATATACTCAATGATATCGCTTGTTAACAAAATGTCAAATCGAACTTCTTCTCTTGGGTTTTGTTTTTCCGGCGTCACTCAGGACATAGCCACGAGGAAATGTGCAAACAGTTTGGCTCCGTCTTTAAACTTTTGGTCATTATTTTAGATCTAGGGCTTTGCGTACAAAATTGATGCGATCTCCCTTTGGTAACATTTTCTCACGGAGTTTAATCACAATTCGCTTGGTTGCATTGACAAATGGCATATATAAATATTTTCATATGTTTATTTGTATTGTATAATATAGTCGATTTTCTTTTCTCTTCACAAACTCTCGTACAACTCTATCTCTACTCTGAAAAGTTCTTTAGAAGGGGTAGAGACGCGATTATAATCGTTACGTTATATTGTTGAATATAAATACCGCGGAGCTTGAAACGCGCTTAGACACTATTTTTATTAATCATAGCATTTATAGTTTAGCACAGCTGTGAGCAATGGTTCTTTGGAATGGCACTGCGTATCTGAAAAAGAAAATAAATACATGCGGAAACATGTAATTTCTGAATTGTTGTCAATGTACAATAATTACGCGCGTGTGTGCGAACACAAAATCTGTGTGTGTGTGTGTGCACGCACAATTCCGCTTCTATAACATTCTATACCGCAATTCGCACGCCGCGCCATGTGTCTCTTAAAATACAACTATGAATCATGCGTCACACTAAAGAGCCATTCACAACAAATAATTACCCGCGAACGAGCAAAAAGGTGAAATTTTGCAGGGAAATCGCGTGTGTAAAATTTCAATTCTCGCGAGATCGATAATAAAAGTGAGAGATTGCAATTGGCGTATCGCAATTCTCATGTGTGTGAATCTCTCTTTAGAGCGACGAGAAAATTGTTTGCAAAATAATATCCGATGGAGATTAGATTGCGTCTAAACGCGCGCGATTATCGCATCGTCTATATTTTTGGTCGCTTGATCGCGACAGAGATTCCGGGTTTTTTTTGGTTGCGGACAAACAAGACGGATTGGTGCAGATTTTCCATATCCGAATGTGTCGCACGGCTACGCTTCTCTTTTTACACTCAGCGAATTTAGATTGAAATATTCGCGTGTGTGTTCGACATCCGGGGAAATCGAAGAAGACAATATCGTCGAGATGTGGCAATCAAAGCGAAGTACATAATCTTCCGCACTTGAATCGAGTACATAATCGTTTTTATATATATATATATATATATATCGCGAGGAAAAGATAGGCGAAAGGTGAAGGAGAGTGCAGAAGGTACAAGGTCAGATAAAAATGTGCGAGTCGGCGACGACGAAAAAAAAAAAAAAAAAAAAAAAAAAAAAAAAAAAAAAAAAAAAAAACCCGAAGTACTTAAATGCCGAAAATATGATCTTATGATCTGTTAAATTTAATTGCGCGCAACTTCTTTCCTTAAAAAACATAGAGAACGTTCTTTAGATGGTGATTTTAAAGAGAAAAAAGGAAAATAAAGCGAAGTGTTTGAGCGCGAGATCAAACACCCTCTCATGGAGACGCGTTTCTCGGTGCTCCGATGTGACAACCATTTAGATCGATATGCACTGTACACAATCGCAGTTTCATCGGTCCCGTAACCGACGTCGTCGTCGACTACGTCGGGATTTCGGCGGCGGGATGCAAAGAAAGAGAGAGAGAGAAAGGAAGAAGAAAGAATCGTCGTCGTCGTTGAACGTAAAACACGGGGGTGAGATGGACTACCTGGAGTAAAGGGGGAAGCGCAACACAGCCGTCTCCTCGGACCCGATCTCTCTCGTTGTCGCGATTGCCAAAATCCGTGTCGCACGGGTTTCCTGTTTGGTAGATCTGGTTCCTCCAGCGCCGGCCTCGTCCTGGCCGTTCTCGGCTCCGCTCGGTTCGGCGCAGCGCGGCGCGGCGCGGCGCGACGACAACGACGTCGCGATGCGACGTTAACGTTGATTGATGAAGAACCGCGGGACGACGCGCTTACTCTTATGCGGCACCACGGCGCATCGACGACGTGACGACTGACACCAATCTTGTAAACGGCGCGAGATCCCCAGGTGTGTAAATAACTTCACGTCAAACACCGAATGTCGCCCCGTGGAGGAGCCATCTTGCTGGGTGGGCACGCATCGGCGGCGGTCGATGTTTTTCACCCGGACAGTAGCCGCCGCTCGCAGAACGCGCCGCGAAAATTTGCAGCGCGAAAATTTACATATTTCGTTTTCTACAAAAAGAGAAAACAAACAGCAGAGAGAAATTAATGACAAGATTTTTTTCAAGTCGTTAGTGGTTTTTTTTTTTTGTTACAAAAGTACTTTTCTTCAAAAGTTTCAAGTTTTTCTTAACTTTTGAAAATTAGAGGCACGCTAAAAGGGAGAGAAAACAAAAACAGAATTTAACAATTAAAATCTTATAGAAAATCACATAAAGAAAAGTACATTTTATTTGCGATATAATTGATTGTTTTTAAATACATAAGCCAAACTTGAAACATCTACGCGACCATGAAGAACGACGGAGAGATTGTCATAAACGTCGTTGGTAATGAAGTTTACCTTGTGACAAACATTGTTCTCATCTTTCCTTGCACGTGCTTTTGTAACAAACTAATTAGCGTTGTCGAGCGACTTACAAGTCAAACCAATCACGTTGCTTTGTTTAATCAGAGTGACGTCATTAATTGCTCCGGAAGCGATTCGAAAACGCTATAACCGTCTGGATAATTAACACCAAACGGTTGGTCTCCCGAGAGGTTAGAGCTGCTTTGCGCGAGCCAATTGCAGTTAGGATCGTCGAGTGACAGGTTGTAGGTGACAGATCGAGATTACTCGATTCAACTCGATTGGCCACTTCGACTAGTCGCTCGCCAGCGCGCCTGACTTCTAGCGGCCGATTGGAGCACTTCGCGGCAGCTTGCACAACAGCGTTGCATAGATGTGCATTCGAAAAATGGCCGACTGCGGGGATGGAGCGAACAGTACGTTGTCCGGAAAAGAGACGAGAAATATGCTCGCCGACGGCCCGGTCACCGATCCGGCATCCATTACAAAGGTAAATCGCATCGTGCCCTCAGACGTTACATAAAAACTCGGACTGTCTCGCGCTCTCGCGGCAACGTTTCACGGCTAATTTGACAGCTGTACGCCACGAGTGTCGTATTTGCCGCCGTTATTGCGATCGAGTCGACGAGTTAACGAGTCCAAAACGCGTGTAATCTTGTCTGTCAATTGTCATCCCGCCCGGGGAGACGGGAAAATTTTGCTATAATTGTTTTTTTCTTTCTCTGTTATTTATATTTCTTTCTGTCTGTCTTTTTTCTCTCTCACTCTCCCTTCCTTTTCTTCCTTCTTCTCCTCTCGTTCCCTATTTTTGTCTGTCTAATCGGTCTCTTTCAGTTCCTCACCTGGGTTTCTTCTGTATGTGAATTGTGTCTCGCCCAGCCCTTGCGAGTCTTGTGACCACATGTGATTGTTATGTAATTGGACACATGTCGTTTTAATTGACATGTCTTTCTTTAAATGAATGGGCGTTGGTTTTAAGAGCTGCCTGCTGTTTACGTGTGGAGAAATATTTGGAAACGTTTCTCGCATATGTAACCAGCGTGACAAATTTTAATTAATTAATTTTTTTTTGTTATTTACTTTTGTGTCATTTATTGAGGAAACGAGTGAGATTTTTGTTTATTGTTTTTTACTTTATTTTAAAAGAGAAAATTCTAACAAACATCTACTTGTTTATGTAAAAAAACGGGATATAATCAACATTATTTAACATTGTTTACCCTCAGTGCACAAGAAAAATTTTTTATCCATACAGTTCTAATGGTAACAACAAGCTGTTGCATCTACGAATTAAAATAACAATAGCAACACTTGAGGAGAAACAAATGCATGCAATTACACATAGTATACTCATGAATATCCAAGATGCTTACATATTATTTTATATACATAGAGCATTATTCACACAGTAGTCCGTAGATTCGGTACCAATCACTCATGCATCACTCATAAGACTTAGACTTACCATTTTGGAGTGGCACCGTTTCGCACCATGTGAATTTAAACAAAAATTTACAAAGTCTAAAACAGTTTCTATCTTCGATTCTTCAAATTATTTGACCATTTCTCTCAGAATCAAAAGATTCTGCAAAAAAGATTCATCGCGCGCGTGAATAAAAATTTCTATCTTAGATTTATTTGTCTTATTTCTAGAAAATTTTATAACATCTCTGACTACGTATTGGCTACGTGAGTTTTCAAAGCTAGATTGTTAATAAAATTGCTATGAAAATTTATTACAAAGACAACGAGACGTGAGAAAATTCGAGAGTTCGCGTCTACGTAAAAAAACAAAAAAAAAATCATCCTACACAATTTGTTTTTGCGCAAAGAGTAATCTTTGGGAGTTTTGTACCAAACTACGGACTGTAATGCGGACAATTGATGCATTTGAATCATGAAATGGTGGTTGTTGTGATTTCAGAGCTTAGAGGCATCAAATAATGCCTTTCATGGCCCGAGAACAAAATTAGTAAGTAAGAGTATATGTGTATAAAAACTCAAAGTATTTGTACGCAAATACATCCCCCTTCTTCCTCTATAGTGCAATCCTTAGCTACTTTTCCTCAGGGCTGCTTTTATCTCCTTGCCGTAAAAAAAAAAAAAAAACGCCGTGTGTGTGTCAATTTATCATTTTGTCAGTTTATCATTTTCGCTTATCAAGCAGATAACACACAGACTAATAATGAGACGGTTGCATACGTTTATTGCGAAAACTTGTTGTCGCTCTTCTGTCGGACGTAACTTCAAAGAGGTTTGATTTAATAAAATTGTGATTAGAAAATACTTTTATCGCGGTGATATCTAAAATAATTGTTTTTTGTATGTTATATTAGACAATCCAATCGTTCGTATTAATCTGTGTACCCTCATAACGACAAATTAGCTTCATATTTTTTTTTTTTTTTTTTTTTTTTTTTTTTTTTATTCAATGCGTTGTGCAGCCCTTAAGAAGCTGGGAATTACTACCACGGTTCCAATTGAATCTAATTGTATCTTTCGATTTCTATCTAGGATTCAAAATCTGGCGCACTGAAGAAATCCAGCCGCTACCGCAGTCGCTCCTTGTCGGCCAGCAGCACCGACAGTTACAGCTCCGGTATGATGCTTCCATCTGGGTGTTTCCATCTATCTCTATCTCTATCTCTCTTTCTTTTTTTTTTTTTTTTTTTTTTTTTTTTTTTTTGACAAAAGCGACTTATCTGAGCTTAGTCCTTTGGTTTTTGTTAATACTGTGCTCTAACATCATCTTTTCTCTCGCAAAAGTTGAAACCTGGAAAGTGTGTCACATTCTACAACGTGTAACTATTCGTAGTTCTTATTTGTCGTGATTGTTTAGACTTAGTAGTGAAAAAAATTAATACGGATGACACCGCGTAGCCGCTGTGTGAGTTTGCACTTTGATGTGTAATACTAATAGTCGATGTTTCTCGACGTTTTGGCGCTATCTTAGCCTCTTACACAGGAAGCTCCTCCGACGAGGATGATGTGTCGCCGCGCGAGAAGATCCAGAAGACGGAAAAGGGCTTCACGGACTTTTGCGTGCGCAATATCGATCAGCACGCCTTCGGTCGCCGAGAAATCGAGATCGCCGAACAGGAGATGCCGGGAATTATGGCGCTGCGAAAGCGCGCGGGGGACGACAAGGTGTACCCTCCGATCTTTTAGAAGGAAACGAAAATTTTCAATCAAAAAATGTTTACATAGCGAAATCATCTAACTGCTTGTTTCGTACGTAGCCACTGAAAAATGCCAAGATTGTGGGATGTACTCACATCAACGCGCAGACGGCCGTTCTGATCGAGACGTTGGTGGAACTGGGCGCGCAAGTGCGATGGGCCGCGTGCAACATTTATTCGACGCAGAACGAGGTAGCCGCGGCTCTGGCGCACGCTGGGTATCCGGTGTTCGCGTGGCGTGGCGAGACCGAGGAGGACTTCTGGTGGTGCATCGATAAGTGCGTGGCGGCTGAAAACTGGCAGCCTAACATGATACTGGACGACGGCGGTGATGCCACCCATTTAATGCTCAAGAAATACAATGCCATGTTCAAAATGATTCAAGGTTTATCCTCTGTTCTCTCTCGTGTGTGATGTAACAATTGCATTTTAACGTGACGTTAATTGTTAGAATAATAATATGATAACGTTTAAATAAATAAGAAATGAGATGGGAATTGTTTAAAAGGAGAAATTAAATTTTTGTTCAAAGATAATTAATAAAATGCTGATCTGCTCTTTCAGGAATTGTCGAAGAGAGCGTAACAGGTGTACATAGACTGTATCAATTGTCAAAAGCAGGTAAACTGTCTGTTCCCGCGATGAACGTGAACGACAGCGTGACCAAGACGAAATTCGACAATCTCTACAGCTGTCGCGAGAGCATCATCGACAGGTGAGTTACATAAATCGTTTCGCCAAAGCATCATAAGATATATTTCGTGCTTACTCTGAATGTGACTTGTTAGTTTTCAGCACTTATCAAATTTATTACTTATAGTTTGAAAAGATCCACCGACATCATGTTCGGAGGCAAGCAAGTTGTTATATGCGGTTATGGGGAGGTTGGGAAGGGATGTTGTCAAGCCCTCAAAGGCTTAGGCTGTATTGTTTATATCACTGAGATTGATCCTATATGCGCTCTCCAGGCCAGGTAAGGCGCGCTTTACTTTTCTACCGAGACGCGTAGCTTCCACGGTCGAGATATCGTTAGTTTGATCAGTCAGAAATCATATGTATGTGTTTATTGTCGCGTTACAGCATGGACGGCTTCAGAGTGATGAAGCTCAATGAAGTCATTCGAAATGTTGACATTGTTATTACAGCGACGGGCAATAAAAATGTGGTCACGAGGGAGCACATGGACAAGATGAAGAACGGATGCGTTGTGTGCAACATGGGCCACAGTAACACGGAGATAGACGTCGTATGTTTTGCTTTATTTTATTTATTTCCGGGCACGCACGTTAATTCCGGAGCGACTGATCCGAGTTTACTTGTTCGGGCGGGAGAATTAAATTATTATTTTAAATTATTTTAAATTATTATTAATATATGTGTACATGTGTGTGTATGTATGTATGTGTGTGTGTGTAGAATAGTTTACGCACGCCCGATCTGACTTGGGAGAAAGTGAGATCGCAAGTGGATCACGTGATCTGGCCGGACGGTAAACGCATCGTTCTGTTGGCGGAGGGTCGTTTAGTAAACTTGTCGTGCTCAAGTATTCCATCTTTTGTTGTGTCAATTACTGCCGCTACGCAAGCGCTAGCCCTCATCGAGTTGTTTAACGCGCCCTCAGGACGATACAAGAGCGACGTTTATCTGCTGCCAAAGAAGATGGGTACGTGCAGTTCTCCCTTACATTATCAGAGATTTATATCGTTTAAAAATAATACGCAAAGCTATATAATATCGATCTGCAGATGAATATGTCGCGTCGTTGCATTTACCCACATTCGACGCGCATTTGACGGAATTAACGGACGAACAGGCTAAATACATGGGTCTCAACAAGGCAGGTCCGTTTAAGCCTAACTATTATCGGTTAGTATCAAGTTTGGGATTTTAGCATGAGAGAAATTAATAATTTTGTGTGTGCGCGTGTGTGTGTGTGTGTGCATAGTCCTATTTGTTACCTATCTGTGGATTTGTTTCAGCTACTAAAAACCCAATGGACGAGTAATGTGGCATTGACTAGCACGTGCGACACTCACTGAGCGTTACACACTTTCACCCACACGAGTATTAAAAAAAAAACAAAAACAAAAAGTACCACATCATAGACTCCTTTTTCCTTTGTGCCGAAGTTAATTTTCTTTTTGTTCCACTGATGCTCGTTTTATTTTTCTCGTAAAATCAATAAGAGAGATTTATTTATGGTTCAACCTTCGCTGAGAAAGTTCCGCGCGCAACATTATTCCGTTGTTATGTCGTGCTAATCATCCACAAAAAGTGTGTGTTAATAACACGTCATGTTGAACCTACTGATCCAGCTACCCAGTAATCGATATGAGAAACCAACCTGGGATTGGGCAAAGTGTTTTTTGTAGGACAAAAAAAAACAGTATATAAATTTTGTAAAGTACATTTTATTTTCAAGTGCTTGTTTCAGGTACTTGAAATGTCCAAATGTTCAGACATAAGTGGGATTTGTAACCATCCGAATAACCGTCGTTAAAACAGTTGTGAGAAAAAAAAGCTTTCTGATGATGTGAATGAAGAAGAGTTCATGTCACGCAGTAGCAAAGCCGCAAATTACCGTTTACTTATATTGTAGATAAAATATTATATATAGTTTGCAAAGTCAAAGAGTGGTAATTGAACAGTTGTGTATCTGTCCATTATAGATATTACCTTCACAAGTAAGTTACACAAGTATTCTCTAGTTTGTAATTAATACAAACAATTTTAATAGTATTAAGCGACGAAATACACACAGGACATTCCGCGTGCGCGCGTGTACGTGTGTCCGTGGTGCGTGTGCATGTATATATGTTATGTACACACGCTTGTGTAGGTTGTAAAAGATCGGGAGATTGATAATTGAACCGAAAAGATCGAAAAGTTTAAGAGTGTTGACCGCTTGATCGATTTGAACTCGATTTTTAATAAAAATTCTCGAACGATATTAGGTTTTAAATATTTTACAATTTTTCTTACACGCGCTCTTAAATCTTTTGGAATCTTTTTTACACGACAGCCTCTGTGTACAAATCACATGTACATAAGTTATGTACATACATATATACGTTTGACCACTTATCTAGTACATTATTGCAATGTGCGTACGCATGCTGATGCACATTAGTCAATGAATTTGTTGTGCCCTTATAGTAACGAAATTATATATAAAAAAAAATAAAATAAAATAAAAAAGAAAACGCGCGGCGTGTGCGCCGCGTGAACGATTAAATTAGTCCGCGACTATTTATACACCATCTTTTTCCCCTGGAGAGACGCGGAAGAGTACTGTATTTTACAGATGACTAATCCAAAAGCCATGTATATAAACTAGTTAAAAAAGGAAAATCCATCAAATAGGCGATAAATTATCATAGATTATAGTCTGTTATATCATTGTTACCTTTGCCTCGGGTTTAACAACAAACACGAGGAAACGATTTGCATACACCGTACCGTTTAGAGAAAAATAAACGCCTACTTACATTTCAAAAGAACGGATTATGCAATATTGTTGTTCTTTCCTGTACCTCTTATCGTGTTTACTGAGAAAATTTACATGTTGTATATTTATCGCAGAAAACACACCTCGATTTCCCGATAAGATCCCCCAATTAGATCGAGGCCGGGATGAATCAACACATTGCCAGAATTTCGATCTGGGAACGGACCTTGAAATAGCGGGGTAAACACACAAAAACATATATAACTTAGGAAGAAATTATACAAGACGTTTCAATATAAATGTTATATATTTCAGCTTAATAGTTTTATAAACTAATGGCTTTTTGTCAACAGCGATGTCTCAGATTAAAGAAATTTTCATTAAAATTTTCTGTGTTCAGCGCGATCCGTGTGTTTGTGTGCGTGTGAGTATTAAAAAGAAAATCAAGATGACAGACCTTTTTTGTTTTTCTTTTGTTTTCTTGAGCTGTCTGAAGAACAGTCGGATGGCAAGGCTCGGCGGCATGGCATTACACAATGGCAAATGCACTATAATAGCGCGACAAGGTTTTACGGTATAGAGGCGCGAAAAATTTTTCGTACGTATTATTAACATAAATAATAAAACCAGAAAAGAAAGAGGAGAAGCGGTAAAAATATATTTTACAATATACTGTACAAGATCGTTCTCTCTAAGTGCAAGTATCGATTCAATGTTGTTAATATATGTATATATAAAGTTATTATATCTGCTGATCCGTATGTGTGTGTGAGTGTGTGTGTGTGTGTGTACGTGTATGAAGATACAGGATGAACTGTAAAATTTTGCGATGATATTGTGAGCAACAATGTGAAGAATGTGCAAATACATTGCATCAACAAGTGAGTAAATGATCTTACAACAACCGTTTTATCCTAAAATTGAACACACTTAACGTAAGAGGAGCTCCAATAAAAGATCGTACGTCGTAGATAAAGGTCGCTTACATATATGTATATATATATGTTCATATATATACTATATATATAAGTCAACAGTATATTTATATATCTGTTGCGTTATGGTAGCGTGCGAAATTTATATTACACTTATAAAACTGCAGTAATATGTACAATTAAAACGAGTTTACACAAGTCATTGCACTCAGGTTGCGTTTCTTAAACTAATCGTGTTAACAATCGTAAAAACTCATCATGCGAAACGGAAATAGAAGATGCGACATTTTTCAATACACGTCGTGTTCAAATTAAAAAAGAAAAAAAAGCAGAAGAAAACATTCACTGCAGCAGCTCCGTATATTTGTGTAACTTCTTCCCCGTAATTTCATCTCTATTATCTCTATCAAACCAGCAGTGAAATCAGTAACCATTGTTTTTTTTTTTTTTTTTTTTTAAACAGCAGTTTACGTCATCATTGAACTAAATTATTGTACAAAGATTATTTGTTTATGTAGAAAAAAAAACACGAACATTCGATACTCTTCGATTGTTTTAAAGCAAATTAGTAAAAATTACAAGAATATTTTAACAGACAGACACAATAGATCTACATCATCGCTTATACAAATTGTCTCAGTAGTCTTTATGTATAATTACTTGGTTTCGATTCGCTAAAAATCTCGCTTCGTTACATTGCGTTCGATGTATAATAAAGTACGTTTTTTTTTCTTTTTTTTTCTCATTCGTTTATAAATACGTAACAAAAATAGATAATAATAGATATAGATACACATATATATATATATCTATGTGGGTGTGTATATATATATTATATATGTATATACAACGTGTAGATATGTAAAACTTAACAAAGTACGTGTGTGTGTGCTTAGTTGCTCTTTGAATGAATTAATTGAAAGCTTCCGTCCGTATTTTAGGACACGAGCAGACTTTAATATAATTAGCTTGTATATTCGCTTTAGATAGACATTTCTTTAAGATTTCGCTATATTACTTTATAAATCTGTTGCTAAAAACCTTATAGGAGTCGTCTGACAATTCAAAGTTACATGTGCGACAAAAATTTACACAAATGTACACGTTATATGAGACACATTGCGTGCGTGTTATTATATATTACGTGAATCTCGCGTGTAAAAAAATAGATCTGTTCATTTTAATCGCACTTTTTACGGGTTGCTTTACAGAATTTAATCAGATTTACCTGCGACAAAAGCACTCGTTACGCAAACTGAAACCTTATGAGTGCGCGCGATGAAGATTATTTTGTTGAATTGCACGAAAACTGCGAGTAGATTTAAACTTACTAACATTACACTCGCTCCAATCATTAGATTCTATCTAATAAATGCGTCAATCAATTATATTGTTTTTCACACGCGAAAGTTGTAAAAAAGTGCAGGTAAAATAAACGGATCTCTAGAAACGTCGCTCTGATTGACTGGATTTCAAACTTAATCGTTGAGTAGAGACTAAGCAGCACTTATACGCAACATATTGCAATATTTAAGCGATACATCTCTTAGTAACAAAAGTACGCGTTTAATGTACGTACGACTACTAAGCTCGTTTTTTTCTTTTTTTTTAATTTTTTTTAATTGAAAAGCTTCACGACGCAAATTCTCGATCGCGAAACTTTTTAAATATTATTTCGCAAGTGCAAACAAGGTCGTTTCGTTTCTCGTCTCTTTGTGGCCAAGATGGCGAAGTTCCTTTTCTGCACAGCGGAAATTGTTTGAACTTGCAAAAAATAACTGCGTGCTCCTCAAGCACTCCTAGGCCTTTCTTTATTATTACATTATATAAATTTTCGTCTATTTAATTATAAACAAAGATATTGTCGCGTAAAAACCGTGGCAATAAATGATGTAGAAATAGTTTTGCATTATTCAATATAAGAGATTTGCTTTCTGTTTTTTTTTTTTTTTTTTAAATAGTACAAAATCTACAAATGCAATTGATCAACAAACTATTTTTCTTGCGTATCTGACGATTTTCGTGCTTAAATCTCGAGTACGCTGTGCGCAATTAATTAAACTATTAGAAATGTAAAAGAAAGGCCTATATTGCGGAAGAAAGTAGAGTCAATGACTAGCTTAAGATACATATTATGCATACATATATTCTTATATCTCCGGTAGCGCGACAATGTTCTATGATACCGCAATTGCCAATTGAAAGTTAAACAACGCCGTGTTTCTTTTTTTGATTTGGTAATTTTGGTTACAATTTAAAATTTATTCAACTACTATACACTCGAGTTCGTTTAGAATTTTTATTGTAAAACACGCTTTCTTGCGAGTTACACACGTATCTTTTCACATCTCACATGCAATAATTCTCAAGATACTCGCAGATCATCTGTACAATCAATTCTCTCAACTTGTTCCTTAGGTCTGAATAAAAATATTCGAGTGTGTTACGAAATTTCTAACCGGAAACTGTTCGGAAGAATATTTGTATGCACTTGTCAGTTTGTTTTACAATATCTGAGAATCAATCCTCATCATCAACAGTTATATTGTAAATGACGTTTAACTCTCATTCGTTTGTAATTTGTAAAAACTGTGCTCTCTCTTAAAGTTTGCATCAATATGTTGTCAAGCACCGTCAGTAGTAGGTCACTTATCACTTTTTAAGGGAGTAAATTGAAGGTTTTTTTTTAATTTAGAAACTAATTTTTTACACTTTTTCCCCAATTTTTAAACGCAATACCAAATAGTTTAGCAAATGATCCCGCATTTATAAACTACACGAGCTATTAAGAGATTTAAACCTAAAACGAAGAACACGTTCGCTCACTCACTCTCTTTCTCTCGCGCGTGAAAATATATATATGTATAATTCTTAAAATTTATTTACATTATCTCTCTTCTCTACAGAAAAAAAAAATGGCAAAAAATCTTCTCGCAAAATTATCTGCAAGGACGTGATCGTACTGCCTTTTAAATACTGTGTGCTATCTAGTTTACTGATTACTTTGATTATGTCGACAACGATAGGCTGTCTGTCGATCTGAGTATATGCGGTTATCTCATATATGTGTGTTAAAACTCCATTTATCTACGTCCTATTTTTTTTCATATATGGCGCGACAAAACCACGTATTACGAGTATGATAAAAAAGTTAATACAGTTTATGTGTGTGTGTGTGTATATATATATATATATTAAATAAATATATATATCTTTTCTCGAGAAATTACATGTGTCACCTGGACGTATCGTTACGTACTATGCGTCGATAGCACTGGACGTGTACTAAACGCCGGATCAAGCCGGATCAATTAAACCGATCTTTCTTTGTGTCTATCGAACATGCAGCAAGACGTTACTTAGGACAGAAATTCGGAGAGAACTTTCAAAATTTCTATCGATCGTGTTAAGAAGGCTTCATGCCGAACTCTTTCTCGAGAACCGAGACTTCTTGGATCTACTAAAAGTTAAGGTACCACTCAGATCAGTCAGTTTGTGCGCGACTCATCGCGACTCTGTCTGGCCTATTTACAACATCGTGGTCTTCGGCTAGCACCATCGATCTGTTTCTGTTTATTCGTTTTTGTACCGTTTTGTTTTTCTATGCGAATGTTAACAATATAGTCACTCACGCACGAAGAAATCAAAGATGCAAGTCACCTTTCGCATCTCACTGAATCGTACTTGGCACAACCGTCACCTTGCTGTACTGCTCGTCAGACTGATTAGACATTGTCGGTATTAAATTAGGATTTTCAGCAATGGTGACGTAGCCAGATTTGTGTTTCGTGATGATCGGCGTCCTGTTTGGTGTTAGCTTCGCGTTTAGTTCTTTCTTCTCTAGCGTGGCTGGTTTCTGCCATGCGGAATACATCGCGTCGTTCTCGTCGACGATCTCCTCTGCGTCGCTCAAAGATGTCTCTGTCTTTTCTTGTTGCTGTTTCTGTTGCAGAATTTCCTGCATGAAATTCACGTCTAGTTTAGATGACGCATCGCTCGACGACGGTACGTGCGAGTCGAGGAACGTCTTCTGCGGTGAAGATTCCTGTATGCTGCAGGCGGGTGACCTCGTCACTTCGGGAATTGTCGTCATAGCGACGTGCGGTTTCGTCGAGGTCCACGTTGTGTCGGTTAACGAATATGGCAACGATGTTGAGGTCGCAAACGGAGTTGTGAACAACGGTTTGCTGTAAGAATCCGTGAACGTGCCGAAAGTATTGCATATTGCGGCATTACTACTTACGGGCGGTTTAATCGAGCGCAAATCAAGTTTCGGCAGTGACATATCTATGAGACCCGCTTGTACATATGACTTGGATGATTTATCAGGAGCATTTAATGCAAGTGAGTCTAGCTTTAACTTTCTGAAAGTATTGCCGACAGGTTTCTGCTTTTGTTTCTGTTCAAGTGAGGCCAGAGACACGTATGAATTGTTTTTGTGTTTAACATCTGGTTTCATCAACGTGTCATCGTCAATGTGCGCCGTCACGTCAACGTTATCGTCTTCCTCGGACTTAGCTCGCGTAGGCATGGATCCAATGACGCTATAACCAATGCTAGGGGCAACAATGTTCTCTCGCGGCACGGGGCTCGGATTGCTTGACAGCTCCTCGGAGGATGGCATGCTGATGTAACCGGCGCTAGACCACGTGTGCGACGTCGTGTAACCCGCGCTATTTGTTAAATTAGGAGTAGATTGCGTCAGTGACATGGTCTCGCCGAGGACTGGCTCGGATTTGGTTACTGTGATATAGGAAGTCCAAGAGTTGGGCGCGGTCTCTGTACCCAAATCCTGTTCCCGCACAACGTTCCTCAGTCGCAAATTACCCGTCGTGTCCCAAGTTGGATGTGTCTCGAGCAATTTGTCGGGTGATACCGGCATAGGATCCACCTCGGTGCCGCTATCGCTGGAAACTTGAGATTCCGCTGTGAGGGAAGAGGTTACGGACTCTTGGCCGCTCGAACAACCGCTCGAGTCGGCGGATGGTTGTCGTATATGTTGCTCATTCGCTTTATTCTGCAGAAGTTTCTGTATGAATAAAGTAGAGAATTTATTAGTTTACATATACGTACACAAAAAATAATGATAAATATAGTATTGAGTCATTAAGTATGAAAACTTGACAAATATATTTAATAACTCAATGTGTGTGTGTATATGTGTATAAATAAATTTGAAATATCTCACCACGTCTGAAGCGAGTCCGGGCGGTAATCTCACCTCAACATCTTGCATGTCCTGACATTTCAACCACACCCTATGATAAAATGTTAGAGTATATTAGCATTAATATTATTAGCATTAATTATAAAAATCTTGATGAGTATATTAGAGTGCATATACACAAATTCGAAAATTAATGATTTGTTTAGAGAATAATTTTAATAGAAATAGATTTTTACCTGTTAAATAAGTATATAAGGAATATGACGACCGTTATAGAAATAATGGCGCAGATCACCCATAAAAACACTTTTATACGCGATGACGGACCTGTTGCTTGAAAAGAAAGAAAAATATGATTTTATTGTAAGGGTGTTTTGTGCAAAAGAAAAACTGCGATCACTTCTTTGCGAGATGTGATACTAACTGTCACTTTGATAACAATTTCCTTCTCCGTTCGACCAAGGTCCTCTCAAATGCTGGTTGTTAGAATCGATATTGACAGCTCGAACTCGAAATCTGTAAGCTTTGTCTTGATCAACAGTCGTGCAACCAGGAATGGGGAGTTGCATTTCTGCAATAGAAATAACAACGACATTTATAACAAACCAGATAAAATAATCTTCAACTTGATTGTTTCTTATAAGTGCGAATCATCTTACCTAAATTAGTACTGTTTTGAATTATGCCGTCGTTGGTCTCCACTTCGTAATACGAAGCATCCAACGGCCCGGCTGGATACTGCGGCACGTCCCATTTGACGAGCACCAAACTAGAATTTATGAAGCGCACTGCGAGCGTGCTAATTTTGCTGGGAATACCGATCTGCGTGCGCTGATGTATAATCGGTGACTTTTGGCTGCACGCCACGGTACAGGCGGCAACACTGATATTGTAATACGCGTATGCCGATAGATTTCTTAATTCTACGTGATTCTCATCCTTCTCCACCTTGAACGGCAAGTGATCATTGTAATAGACTTCGTAATACCTAAGCACGCCATTCTCCGTTTCTGGTGGATTCCACGTGACCAACATGGTCGTATTAGTAACAACGCTGACAGTCACGTTTCTCGGAACGCTGGGCGCCGCTTCAAGCGTGGTGTTGTACAGCGGATCGCTGTGCTCACTCTCGCCATTCTTAGTTAGCACCGCAACTGACAGCATATACGTTGTGTACGGTTTCAAACCTTGGACAGTGGCGCGACTCGTGTCAGGATCTCCTTTGATGGTGCTGTTCAGTTTCGGGCTTTTGCAATTTAAGTTATACGGCGATAAGATAGGACAGTAGTAGATGTTGTATCCTACAACCATTCCAATGCGATCCGAGCACTCGAACTTCCAGCCGACTTCGATAAAGGTCGAACCGATGCGATTGATGTACAAAGACTTCATCTTGCCAACCGTTTGGTTGTGAATCACCGTGCACGATGCCCATACCATTCCGCTACTGCCTCTCTTTGTGTTTAAGGAGATAGCGAACTGATACACCTTGGCCGGATACGGTACGGTCATGTTGTAAACGGTAGTGATGTTAGACACGTGTGTCCACTCCAAGTAACCCTGCAAAAATAAATCATTTCATGCATAATTTTTCACTTTTTTTTTTTATATAAGACAAGCATCATTTATAAATAGACACGCACTGTACACTGATACGGACGATCGCGCTCGTTTTCGCACCAAAAAATTGTGTAATTCGTAATATCCTCCACGTTCGCAGGCGTTTTCCAAGATAATTCGTACAATCCTTTATCAAAAGCAATTTTTGTGAACGCTATTGGTTGTGGCGGCGCTGCAAAAAGAAATTACACTTATTTCATGAGCGTTACATTATTTTTCCATTTGTCTTTTCGGTGTGTATACTCACGTTTACGCGGTACAAATATTGCAGACTGATTCTTGCTTCTGCCAACTTCGTTTGTCGCGACAATTACGAATTCGTAGTTGCTATCTATGTTGAGATCCTTGTATTGAACGTAAGTCCTAGTCATTTCAAACGCTGTGTGATTTAGCATTTTCTCTCGACCATTTTCCAGCATATGTATGATCTCGTATTTAAACTTATCGCCGTTCTCTTGATGCTGCGGTATTGTTTGCCAGTACAAATACACATTCTTCTTGCCACTAGCAGTTCCAGAGGTTTCAAAGCTACCAATATCGGTTTTCGGTGCAGAGTTAGGTACTGTAAAAAAGCAAAGTAGAAAAAAGTTTATTTACAAATTATTATATATTAAACAGATAACAAAAACAATTTGAGATTCTATTTCAATTACCTGTTGGTAATGTCCTAAATGTAATCGAGCTATGTTCACCCCACAATTCATTTATATTCAACGCACTTTTCAGAGAAACACGCACGTCATACACAGTGTTGGCATACTCCAAGTTCGCGAAATGATAAATTTTCTTTTCTTTTATTTCTAGCCTTGGTTTTTGCGTAATAACAATAACCTAAAAGATTACAAGTCAAATCAAAATTCAGCGATTAAGACACGGATAAATTGTTCAATATTGTAAATAAGATAAACATAATGTCATTTAGAGATATCGTAGAAGTGTGGTCTCACCTTCCAACTTTTCTTATTATCCCACTGATTTTGATACATAATTCTACTATGCAAACCAGGTGGGAATAGTTTCAAAGGATAAGGATAATCCCACATAAGCGTTACGCTGTTCGTTGTTCTATTAAACACGGTTAAATTCGTGGGTTTGTCCGGTATAACTAAAATCAGCAATATTTTTACAATTAACGATACACATCCTTAGTCTCCTAGAGTACCGGTTGAAGTTCAATATTCTGCGGAAGTTACGTACCATTAGCAAAGTGTGAAACTTTGTATGTAAAAGTGACGTTTCTCTGCAATTCATTATCTGCTATCAATATAAACGTATAATTTAAATATGGTTGTCTGTAAATCGGATCGGTTGTCGCATCCCATTTACATGTGTTCGGAGGCCTGCGTTCATGTTCCTTTAGAAATGGACAAGGATAACGACCGGTGCCTGGCTTAGTACCCAATCTGAACGTTAACGAAAAATTCGTTGGAACAGGATTGTATACCGGATCCCACGAGCACATCATATTCTCCCAGTTCTGTGATATACAACTGAAGTTTTCTGGCTTTTGAGGTCGATCTGTTGCAAAATCAAACAAAATAAAATATAGTTTACAAGAGAGAAAGAGAGATATACATTTTCTTGAAGATATCTTGTTTATATGTCGTGTTTATTAAAGAAAATTACTTACATCCAACCCAAACTTTGTTGAGACAAACTGTTTCGGGGGCTCGTTTCGAATTTTTCATAATTAATCCGCAACTATATGTATAATCGCCAGTTGGAGGTTTTCCGATTTTCATTGATATTACTGTCTCATTGATTACAGTGATGTATTCACTTGGAACTAATGTTTTACCGCGATAGAATCTGAGATTCGAGGCGTTTTGTCCTGAATATTTTGTCCCTTTATCTATCATTGTTTTATTTAACAGACAAAAAAGCTCTAGCGAGTTACCGTATTCTACAAAAACATCACCTGGCGGCAATGTCCCTGCAAAAGAGCAAGATAACAACAGCACCGTTAACACTATATATATTTTGTTGTTAAAAATACACTAATTACAGAGCATGTGTGTTGCGTGTATAAGAGACAACGTGTAATATATGAAAAAGAGATGGATTTATGCAAACATTCGAGTGTTTGTATTCAAAATACATCGGTACAAACTCCGCATTGCTGGCGCATTAAATTTAGATACATTTAGCGCGCAACGTCAGAATTCCAAAAGGAGAGGCAAGATACGTTTTATATATAATTCTAAACGCAGAGGCGGCAGCCTCTTCTCTCGTGTGCGGGAAAAACAAGAGACGCAACTCTACTTATCATCTCTATTGAGCAATGCGATAAAAATTTGCGTTTTACTAACAAGCATTAATAAAGTGAATTAACGAACGAAAAGAGTCAGCTATGTCTCTTTCGAGTAAATGTATAACGATTAAAAACAAAAAAAGAAAAGAACTTACATCCTGGCGTTTCCAACCCGGGTGCGCATAACAAACCAGCACATTGTGACACGCACATTACACAGATCAAGAAAACGAAATTGATTCTCCATGCGATCGGCGATTGAAACAATCGATCGTAAAAGCAATCCTTCGCCGAGGATATTCGCGATTGATGGAAGTATCTTCTCGCAGTACTGTTCGACGAAGAGAAATCTTCTTGTTTTCGGTGGTTTATTACACTACAGTTACATGAACGATTATTCTCTTCGCTCGAGGACCGATCAACAACTGAACAGGCACTGCGAAGTGATAAGGTATTATTCTCTGTCAAACAAGACGCGTCGCTCCGCGTTTCGTCCGACACCGTTGCTTTGTTGTATTTTTCATTGGCAAAAGTGATTCCGGACGCGTCGCAGTCGACATTGCATGTCGGAGACTCCGATGTGCCAGAAGCCATGTTCGGAACGAATCGGCATCTACGCCTCGACGGACTATCCGATTCGTGCGATAATAAATACCGATTCATTTCACCAGGTATTCTTCTCAGACGTTGATCCATTGCGTAGACTCTCCTTCGCTTCTTTCTCTCCTCTCTAGTCGTCCTCTCTCATCACTGAAAAATCAAAAGCGAAACAAAGTGTGAAATTTGATAAGAACAATCTGAAATTCTTCGCGCGCTAATTTCGTGACATATCTTTAAGTTGATTGTGTGATTCTCCGAATTGTTTTTAAAGATTAAAGAATTAATAAAAAATTATATATAAGAACATATATACATGTACATTTAACAATAATGCGATAAGATCTACAAAGTCCTAAAAGACCGAAATGAGGATGCGAAGCGCGTCCGAGCTAAGCTACAACTAAACTCCAGAGCGCTCGACAGCGATCTAAGAAACACGATCTAAGGAATAGGAGAAGAAATGAATGAAACGCCGTTTAGTGAATTTAGGGTCATGACATGCGAGGGAGTGATAATCTTCAGTAACATGAGCTTCCGATAAATCGTTATTATATTTCGTTCATTTCGTTGCGTTCAGCTTACGATAGCGTAAATGACTGCTTCGCTCAAAACATTTTCATGTGAGAAAACTTCGCATAGATATTGCAAATGTTTAACGAAGTGTATTTTCTTTACAATTGCAAATTAGATATGTGGACAATAAAGCGTATAAATTTTGAACAAAATTATTAAGAAAAATTACAAACAAAATATATGCAAGGCACGTTTGTTTTACACATATTCTCGTAAGTGAGAAATTTATAACACATGCAATTTTGAAATAATTACTAAATACAGTGTTTGTGTTGCGAAGAAAATTATTGCGCAACAAGTGAAGAAAATTTTGCAAATATGCAAATACGAATCGAACATGTGTCATTATCGACTACAGACTATAGAAACAGGAAAATTGATTATTTCTTATCATTGTTTGTAATTTCTCACCGGGGACTTCCACTTGCGTAGAATATCTTCTTACACACATATGGCATTACACTGGAATTTTGATATCGCAAAAGAGCAAATTATTTAACATACAATACTTGGAGCAGTTTTAAATTATTTTGTTTTAATTTTGGTTTCGGCTTGCGCCGCGCGCTTATCGCGTCTCATCGAGGGAATCCAATGACGATCGCGTATCACACGAGACAGACGATCGATATCTCACGGTCGTGTTGAAAACAACACGATTGAGTCTCTTATTCGAGGAGCTTAATAAAATTCAAAAGATGTATATCACCGCGCAAAAATCATTTATCTCGCCGATAAACTGATCGGCTGTTTACTTCGTAATCTCTCGAACCGGCTTTCTATACATCGATTGTGCGCAGCCGTTGAACCGCGCTCGGTGGCAGAGAGCGGTTGGCAAATCGCGAAATAATAGGGAAAACTGATAAGGAGGTTTCCTTCTTCTAATTGCGCCGCGACCGCTGAGCTTCTCGTTCTCGACTCTTCTCTCGTCGCTTCTCTTCTTATCGTCCGCATTGGCCGATCGATGTAAAAAAGTTTTCTCGCTGTTCATTTTCTCCAATTATCTTCCAGAAATGTAAATTTACCGCGATCCACTCGATTTTCCGGTTGTAATTGAAAAATAATTGCGTCATCGCACATTTCCGTTCACAGCGAACGAACAATCGATCGCTGAAGAAAAGAGGTGCTTCGCCACCGATAAAAAAAAAAGAGAAACATGTTAGTAACTTTAATTACAAAAACGAGATACAAATTTTATTTTTAAATTTTATATAACGTGCTCTCTTCTATCGACGACTATCTGTTGCACGCGCGACAGAGAGCATTGATAAGAAAATTACAAGGAAGCTTTTGTGTGTGCTAGTAATTAATTTTGATTATCAAACTTGACACTTTTCTGACCGATGACATTACCTTCCCGCTTTTTTTTTTCAACTTCAGGAGGAAGAGCTCGATTGACGTAATACCTACGCATCTTTCCCACGAGAGTTTCTCGTTGATAAGCGCTTATCTCGCCGCGTATACGTTACTCGATGTTTTCTATTCATGAAAAAATAAAAAAAATTCTTTCCCAATCTATTCCCGGACTGTGTTTTCGATGAAACACAACGTGCGTCGCGTACACACGCAACCGCGGATCATTAACGGATATCTAGCACGCTCGTGCATTGACTGAATTAAGGTGCGTGTGCGTGCGTCCAAATATGATAATAAGTTGTAACCTACGAGTTACGAAACGGAACCGAGATGGTTCCTGTTAAATAGAAAGTCTCGGAAGGATGATTGCTCGCTCACATTTGAGTTTCATGAATTTCGTCCAAATCGGATGAGAGATCGCCACGGGTCGTCGCCAGAAATCGCTCGGCAGATTCGCGCGCGCGCTGCTGAAAGCAACACGCGCGGGCGCCACAGCAAGCAAGCGTAGAGCTTGTGTATTTATATCCCGCGCGCGAGGGCAGAATGACAGATTTCCCTAAAAATTATACAAGAGAGAGAGAGAGAGAAACTGACGTTTCACGAGAACTTGCGACGTGACCGGGTAATGGCGACGATCCGAGACACGTAGCGATCGCACACACGCGGATGACACCTCGCGAATGAGCCAAAAACTCGCCGATTTTAGAAGAGAGAAACACACATACACATCGCATTTGTATCGTTTTGATATTCACGCGAGATAGATGTGAATGTTTCAATATGTTCGAAAATATACAACATATCCCCTTTGAAACTTGACGAGTGTGTTTGAATCGGTAGCCTCGTAACGATCGCGATATCGGCACGATACTGTGTGTGTGTGTGTGTGTGCGCGTGTACGTAGAGCACATGATATTACAACAAGAAAATCTCCGCGCTCTTCTTTCGAAACGAGACACGTATCATATTTGTCACTGATTTCAATAATCGTTGAAAACAACGATTATTTGCTACTCGCGATTTCTGTGAAAAATCGACGATTCATCAGAAACGTTCTCAATGCGACATTTGTTCTCGAACTATTTAAAAATCCTCAGAATCGACGCTCTCACGCAAACATCGAGCCTTCTCTATAATCTGTCGATACCAAGTAATGATGGTATGAGATCGTTACGTCGCGATCGTTCGCGCGACTCGTATCGCGAAAGCGAATAATCTCTGAAAAAAATCGAATAATCTCCGGGAAAGAGCTGCGTGCAAACGTGTATTATAAAGCAGGTACGTCGCACTATACTACGTCAAAGACTGTTTATTACATTTGTTTGTTGACTCGCTCCGACAATGAGTGTAATTCAATTAAATGTAAAAAAAATTAATTAGCTCAACAATGTTGCACGACGCTGGATTATCTGAAAGACAACAAATTGAAAAAAAAAGTCAGATGTGCGTTTAATTGTATTTAATACAATTGTAAATAATTTACCTCATAAAATCCTCGATTAATCATAACATTAAAAACAGAGACACTCTATTTCTTATTTACTTAGATTTCAATCTCTTTTCTCGTTTTGATCTCAACTCTTGACAATTCTCACACTTTCAATAAGTTTATTACATCCTCGCTGAAGAAGATCTGTCGCTTTCTAGAATTCAGAGCAGAATAAGTGAATTCACAATTTGTGTCAAATTAAATATTAAACATTTAGTTGTTGTCTTACATTCTGGCCTTTGAATATTTTTTCTTATCGCTCCGACTACAATTCGCAATATATATTCTTGTCGCGTATTTGAGCTAAATATTAATCAACGTGCTTTGCAATACGATACAAGCGATTCGCGTGCCGCAGAAAATTTCAAGTGCGAAAACACACGAAGATAAGAAAAATTTGTAAAACAAATTTGTGTGTAACAGATATTGTGTAACATTCTACCGTCTGAATACATTGACTCGTTGGGAAGACGCAAAAAAAAAAACAAAAATAACTAATTGTAAGATTTCACGCGCTATATTGCATGCACGCGTGTACCGACACAAACATCATCGCGGGGACTTCTTCGCCGAGAGAAATGCGAGAACATTTGCGGTCCTTCAAAGTTTAAGACACACTTTAGATTTTACGAGCGAGACGTCACATCTCGTTCTGCCGGCGAAGGTCGTCGTGGCGATCCGCGAGATGTTACGGATGCGCGGATTTGCAGTGGGATGCAAAACATGTCTTTCGAGTTTAGAACGTGCGCCGAAGAACGTGCAACGCGCATTCCGAAAGCATCTTGACCGTTCGCGCTTGCATTTCTGTGTTACAATTTCTCATTTCTCTCCGAAGGAACATGTGACGTGACGGAAACTTCAAAGAGATAGAAAAGCACAACAGTCGGAAATATAAATAAACGCAACTAAAATAAAGTGTCTTCGCATTACTTCGCACTTTGCAATATATCATCTGGTTCAAACTTGATGGTGAAATTTCCATTTCTCCGACGCTTTTATTTAAAAAATTGCCAAGTACCTAAAACACCATTAAGACAAGTTTTAAAATAAATTCCATTGTGTGTCAAACTTTTTCTTCACGCAAGATGAAGAAAGAATTAAATGAGATCTCGCTCACATTGTCATTATATTACATTTGCGTTATATTTTCACAAAAAAAATCCGAAAAAGCAGAATTTGAACATAATCTGCTTGATGCAAAATAAAAAAAAAAAATATTGCCGAAGTAAAGATTTTTCAAGTGAATTCTTCTTTTCAAATTTCAGAGAAATATTCCGAATTTTCCATGAAACTTTAGGTCTGGTCTAAGGGAGAAATATTCAGAGTTTTCCAGTGATAATGTCGAAGTACCAGCTTTTCATTTTCTAAGTGAATTTCTCTTTTCAAATTTCAGAGAAATATTTCGAGTTTCCCAGGAACCTTGGGTCCAAAAGAGAAATATATTCCAAGTTGTCCAAGGTCTAAGAAAGTTTAAAAATTCGTCAAAGTTTACCCAAGGTTTTCCGTTCCAGGGAGAAGTTGGGAAAAGTACGACAATACGTATGTAGTTTAAAAGACATCAAATTTTACTCGCAGCTAGAAGCAACGAACAGAGAGCCCCACACTGAGAGCTCCACACACACACGTAAACCGATACTTTGCATATATGACACAGCATACTTTGGGACTCACCGACACACTTGCATCGATAGAAAAAAAAAAAAAACGAGAGTGGTAATTCCAACGCGTGACTAACATGCATAAACACATATATGTACGTAACTACGCTCGTACACACACACACACGGGCTTCGAAGACAATGTGAAACGATCATCAATGAACAAACGAAAAAGGGTACGCGCATGTAGACTAGAAAAAACAACCCGTTCCTCAGATACATTTGTTGGTTTCTTGCTAGGAAAAAAAGTCGCATAAAAAATATGGAGCTTTGCCGTTGCTCTCACACTCGCGCGGCGCGCACACATCCCCACATGCATATCTCGCTTTTAACACAGAAAAGCGTAACAAGAAAGAGAGCACAAACACGGTACGCACACATGCGTAGAGATCGCGCGCGCGCGCGTGCACGTGTGTGCGTGCAGTGCGCGAACGTCGGGACCAAGTTATTACTCACCCTCGACATAATGCTGTTGACGAGTTTCCCCACGAGATTCCTCATCACGGCGAGATCTACGCCGTTCGCACAGACAGTAACTCGTGCGCGGTTCGAAGCCTTGGATGTCCAGAGGCGATTGCGAAAAAGGAGACGAGAAGGCTATCCTATGATGATGAAGAAGACGGGAGAAAAAGAGATGTGGAAGCACACGCAACGGCGGCGGCGGCGACGGCGACGACGACGACGACGACCGACCGTTTTTTTCGCGATGCTTCCTCGGCGCGATAACACACACGAATCCGAGTAAACAAAATACACGCAATTACCCACGTCCCGCACTTGCAAGCGATTCGCGCCGCTTCATGTCTTCGCGACGACAGGAATATTGTTTACATTCGGCCGCGGAACCCGTGCCTCTGCGTGAATGCGTGCATTCTGGGTAAAACGCGTATGTATGCGTGCGTGTGTATACGAGATCAATCGCCAGTGCTATCAACCTGACGGCGGCGGCGACAACGGTGGATATACAACACGAAAATGGCGCCTATGCAAAAGAGAGAATCGCTTCGGCGCGTACGACAACACTTTTTGCGCGGCACTCGCGTCGAAATTCACACGCAACACCTTCGCACTTTCGTTCGCGCGCGTCTCACGCCGCACGCAATTTTTTCTCGGTCACACTCCGGTGTCTCACGAGCCGTTCGCGTGAATCTTTCTTCTCCACACGTCGCCCATCCGTCGTGCGCGAACGCGAGAAACGACTTCTCGGTAATGCGCCTCGATCGCGAATATCGCGATTGACGTCACATCGATACATCAAGCTCGTTCCTAGAAACGGAAGCGAAGCGGTTTCACGCCTTGATCGCTAGATGCCGCCAGCGAACAAGAGGAAGTGAGGAACACACACGTCGGAGGAAAGTGCGCGCTCGGACGATCATAATTTTTTGTCCCGAATAATTAATTGTAAGTAAAAAACTTGTCTGATCTACATATGCAGATTTACTTTCTTTAGTGAAATAAAGAATTGTCGCAATCCGTATCTCACGCTAACGGATGCGTGGCATGTTTCAAATCTCGTGCACCACCACGTGTATACGAGGCTATGGCGCATGTCAAAAAACAAAAGTGACCGAAATTCAAACATTCAACGTCATAGATTTGCTTGACGGTGTTTAGAGACTAATTGTAAGATCCGTGTGAGTCTCTCAATTCTGGGGAAAAAAAAACACACAACGGAAAATGGAATAAATTTTGACGTAGCATTTATTATTTAATATAAGTTAACAACAATATATAATAATAATAATAATGTTATACTTCGATAGCAACAATATATCAATGATTCTTTCTTAATTTACTTCGGATTATTCAACGAGTTTTATTTAAGATATAACGGACACGTGTGTATATACGTATATATGTATATATATATATGTATATAAAACTTAATTACTTTATATCTCTGAATTATATTCTCATGTACAAAGACCAGTCATATACAAAGATACTTTCTTAAGTTGAAGTATATATATCGCATGTGTGTGTGTGGTATGATATATATATATATATATATATAAAATAAAATTTCATATATATGTATATATTATAGAAATTTAATAATTAATGTGCTATCTTATCAAACTAGTCAAGATGCGAATAAAAACCATCCGCAAAGGAAATCCCATTAGTATTATCGCACTTTCTTTAATTAATTATTAATTTGTTCTTATTGCTTATCAAATAGAAAAGAGAAAAAAAAAAAAAAAAAAAAAAAAAAAAAAAAAAAACAAACGGAATGGCGTGAAAGAGATTTGAATTTGTTCCTCAGCTCAAATCTTAGTTTAACAAATTCGCAATTGACACGTATTATTGCTTGGCAATACAATAGCTTCATAAATTATTAATATCATCTTGTAGAGTTTTAAAAAAACACACAAGTATATACATTTATACGAACCTTATCATTCTACACACATAATATACAAATATATAATTTTTATATATATGTATATAAATTATTAAAATATAAACAGACGAATAGAATGCGTACTATATGCGATCCGATTAAATGCTGCTGCTTATCACCTGTTTGAATTGTTCATTCAAGTTTATACAATGAAAAAGATCGATCAGATCTTTTTCTCCTCCTCTCTGATATATAAAGTCTGATTTAAAAAGAAAAAGAATCAGACTTTTACATCAAATCTTGAGATCTAAAAATACAATAGTCTAGTCTTTATACCTTTGTGTCTCTTTCTTTT
>QVOB01007816.1:0-17379 GCA_014839585.1 Pseudomyrmex concolor | reverse complement strand
ATAAAATTATTTTTGACAACACTTCCTGATTTACATTACATGCGCAACTGTTTTCACACATTGTCACAATTCTTAACTTTTTATATATGTCTTATATTTTGAATCTATTAAAACCATTGCAATTGTAGCAAGCGCATATAAATTGTACAAGTCATTCTTAACATTTTTATTCTTTCAAAACTTTTTCTCAGGTAAATTCGACTTACTAATATTTTTTAAGATAGTCGTCTGTTCAAAAATAGAATAAACGTTTTTTTCACAGTTGCTAAAATATTAAACGAACTTATCTACGATTTTTTAATATCTCGGTGGATATATTGCCGGAACTGGCCGAAACTGGCTAGTCCGCGCAGTTGAAAAGACATTGTACCCAGCAAACATCTGCTCGATAAACTGCTAATAGAAACACAAAATAAGATATCACAAAAGAGAAACAGAAAAGCAAAATAGGAAAGTGAAATCTGAACGGGACAACTGTAAATGCGACACACTTTTGTGCAGAATGTGACAAGAAAAATATAGAGTTAATTGAGAGATTTATCTTAAAAAAAGAGTGTGTGATTCAATATCTTAGGCAGTTTAGCAAAATCGCAATTAATTTTTATATTTTTATATTAAAGATATAAATCGTGTCCTAAAATTGCAAAATATTATTCTGAAAGCGCACGGTTACGATTTTACATGTCTCTCCCTTCAGATCAATTTTCAAAGAAGGTATCTTATAAATTAAATAAAATGAAATAATCCACAAAGAAAATATAAATATATACAAATTTTCTCAGCTAAAATGTACAAGCAATCACTGAAATTACGTGTACATCCGTGTCTATTTCGAAGTGCAAACATCAATTTTTTTTAAAAAAAGCAACATCACAGCAAAGTAGAAATAAGAAACGCAAAAAAAGAAAAAAGAAAAGAATAGAAAAAATGAATTGATCTCTCTCTCTCTCTCTCTCTCTCTCTCTCTCTCTCTCTCTCTCGTTTTCAATTGGTGATTAAAAGCTAAAAGTAATTAATAACTCTAGAAGTAATTAATAATCCTAGAGCTTTCTAACGTGAATCGCTTAATAGTATTAAATAAGAAGCAGCGTGCAACAGGTACAAGCAAACTCGCTTAGGTTACGCCCATTCTGACTCGCACTTCTCGTCGTATGGCCACTATTTTCTCTGTACTGGCGTGGCTTTCCTCCCTTCTATGATCTTTCTTGTAGACCAGAAAGTGCCGTCATGATTTCAAACTGATATTGCAATAATCGTAGACCGATCGGTGAAACTACAGAACTAAAAAGCGATACAGTGACATATAATAACGCATAATTAACTATATATTTAACTTGACAATATACATTTTTATAATACATATATGATAAACAAGTATGCTTATATTTCTTTAAACTAAATGTCACGGAATTTCCTGAAGATAAAAACCCTTTAATTATTTTTATCATTTTTTTTTTTAATTTTCAAGATCTATCTAAAAAACTGACAAAGGACTAATGGCTAAACTTGCAATAGATGCTCTCTCGCACAAGATAAAACTAATTTAAACTAACACAAGAAATGATGGTTGTTTCTTTTTTTTTTTTTTTATTACTGACGAGTTAAGCGCGCGCGTTCTCGCGAGAGAAAAAGAGAAAGACAGAGAGAGCAAAAAAAAGAGAAGAAAGAAATTTTAAGGACCGAACGAAATGCAGTCTCGTGATGGGCTCTCAACTTCTCTTTAAAGTGCCGCGGTCTTCCGATAATTAGAGGGCAGCCATTGTTACATCGGAGTTCTCGAACGGACAGAGAGAACGACGTAAAGAACGCGCGCGCGCGAGAGAGAGAGAAAGAAAGGAGAAGAGAGAATCTGACGGAGAGAGATGACCGCAGACGGTGAAACGAGATTCTCGAAGAACAGAGAAAAAAGTCCGTCCTACTCGGCCGCGGAAATACATGATTTTAAAAGCCGCCACGCGATGGAGACGGTAAACGATGTGTGAGTGAAATCGAAAGAAGAACAACACGAGTGAGAAGATCGTGAGAACGAGAGAAAATGACAGCGTCGAAAGCAAGCTCTGGGGGTTGTCACGAAAAAATGCTAAGAGAACACGTTTGAGATAACTAATTCGAGAGAGATGTCGAGCACTCTCGCGCGACATGATAATACATTTGACGCGTCTGTCTGATAATTGCGTCGAGTGTAAATAAACGTGTAAAATATGCTACTGTTTTCTCAAACCGTTTACAAGTGTACAATATGTGATATAATATCGCTATAATATTTAAAAGTTACAATAGCAAATAGATATATACATGAAATGTAATACCGCTTTATTTTTTAACGGACAACGAAATGTGAAACTGCGAGCGTTCTGTTTCGTTACGGTATAGAAACTTACCTTAGAAACAAGCGTCGGATCTCTCTCATTGTATCGTATTGTAATTAAGCAACCGCCGCATATTTCATCACACACAACCGACGAAATGGTTTCACTCTGTTTTCTTGCAAAGCAGCATGTTTGCATGTAAAAAGACACCGCCCGACATATCACATCGACAAGCATTAGCACGTCCGTGCGTTTTCATAAATCATCGCTGTCGCTTCTTACGAGCGCGATACAAATTAGGCTGCTTGGTCTTATTTGATAATAATAGCGGCGCTTTCTTTCTCTTTTCGACAAATGTATTATTGTTGTACATCAATTAAGTTTATTTTTGATTTTCTCGAATCATTCTCGAATGACTTACGTTTATATTTATAATTTTATATCAACTGCTATCTTTAGCATGTCTTAACAGTTTTATGCTTTGCAAACAATGAAAACACAGTGTATCAAGGATACATCACGCGCAAAATGATTTTGTCATGATATAACTATCATTCTTATCTGCATCATATAAAGTACATTACATACATATCTCACAAATCATGAAGTGAACTCTTCAATATCACTAGCTACATAAGGATTATGTGAGCAATTGTCGATTTAGTTATTTGCAGACAAGAATAATATATTCCGTCAATTGAAAACAGCGCTTCAATATGATGGTTATCGAGGACACAATTAAGAATGAGACGGATGTAGCGAACGAAATTAAAAGCTACGAAGGACGACACGTGTTGCGGACGAAACCGCGGAGTCTCGTCTGCATGATATAATTGGTGTAGCCACTGTTTCTCTGATAACAGGTTCTCTGGTTTCAGTGCACTGTTTCAGCGTGGCCGTATCTCGTTGCGCATGCGTTTCTGTGTATCTTCCTCTCCGTGAACGTCTCTTTTCTTCTTTAAGGGATCGTAAAGATAATACCCACATGCTGTCTCGACAAGATCAGCACGGAAAATTTATCCAGATTCCCTTTCAATGGAGATTGTTTGGTGCGATTAATTAACTCTCGACGGACGAACGGAATCGCAGCGGACATCATGAGGGCTTGCTCTGGCAAGCTTTGCTTACGGATGGCAGATCCTATTGTCGTTGCTTTACAAGCAAATGTCATGCTTATCATTCAAGGAATCGACATAAACCTGCATTTTTTTGTCTTGTTTTCTTTTTTTAGAGAAATTGTAGAAAAATTACTTGATCGGACAATAGAAAGAAGTCGCGTATTTTGCGCGATTCAAAAGGAAATTATATTTAAGTTAAATATTTTAAACGTTCGTTAAATATTACGCTTGCATATATATATATATATGTTATATATAAAACCTTTTTATTCCCATAAAAATAAATATAGATATTATTATATTGTAAATACTATAATTATGTGTCAAGAAAAACTCAACGAGCTAACAAAGATATCTTAAGGGATTGCTGAGTATAAGATACGCGCGATGCTTTATTCTCTTTAAGTTAATTGCGATACATGCAAGTCAATTTGACCGACGTGCGGTTTCATTCGATTTCCGAATATCTTTTTCCTTTACGATCCATAAAGAGACGCAAACCTTGCTTTTAGTGGCTATTACACAAATCCTCAGCTTGGCATAATATTTACGACTTATGCACTGTATACGGCAGCCATTAAAACAATCGCGCATAGCTCTATGTACGCAAGCTCTGTTTACAAATAAGCATATATGATTTTTTCCACAAATGTTTTTTTCTTCAATTTTGAGCTTGAATAAAGATGCATTACATTGCATTCACTAAATATACAATACTTTTCAATATTTTTTGAATGTTTTTATAATATGCATTTTAATACAAAACTTTATTTCTGTCTCTTTCTCTCTCTCTCTCTCTCTCTCTCTCTAAGCTTATAACAAATAAATAATTATAAATATTAATTCCTCCTTCTTCATATCTTTTAGAATATATTAAATACATATCAACTTTATACAAAAAGATTATACAAAAAGAAAATTGCGATTATATTTGCGTTGTGCATGATCCTTAACGACGATTTGATACCTTCTCAAATACGCAAGATACATACGTAAGTACATACATATATATAAGATATGTACCACGCGGCACAGGAAATATATCGCTGTGTCGGACTCTTTGAAAGAAGTCGCGCGCGTAGGCGCACGAGTTCGTTCAGAGAGACTCCGTATATTTTTTTGTAGAGAATCCGCGACTTATTAGGCGCCGACACAAGCTCAATTCACGGTCTGTATCAATACAAGAATCTAGTTCGTTTGCTGTACCGATTATCTAACGGTGGATCCATATTCATCTATCTGTATATTCATCACACACGCTGATGCATTCTTGCTTTGGAAACTTCACGTGTGAAAACTGAATGCTTTTTTTACATAATTTTTTTCTAAGTCGAAAATTACAGTAAACAAACCGTGTAACTAAGAGTTGCAAATATAATTAGAAACAAAGAAAAAACATTATGTAATTAGAATCAAACTATTCCTCTCTTTATCTATCTCATCTTGTCTATATCTCTCAATTAAATATATGTTCCCGAAAGTTATTGCGTCAACGAGTTAATTATTTTGAAGACGCTAAGAATTTACGCACCTGAACGATTTCACGCACAACTATAAGGCGCTGTTTATGCCTCTCTCTCTTTTTCATTCTCTCTCTCTTCTGAACCATTATGAATATTAATAAGGTTGGTAATCGACAAAATCTTCACCGCGTTGTATGGAGGATGTTGTTTTTTGTTAGAACGCTGTATATGTATCTACTACATTGGATTCGATTATTCAATTGATTCTTATCGCGAAATAAATAGTTCTTATATATACTTTTAGCAATTATAAGTTTTACTTGAAAAGAAGTAGCAAAACTTTTATTTCGCATTTTTGATTTTCATCTTACATGCGCGTACGCAAGCTATTATATAGTATAACGAGAACGCCTTTTGCGCGGAAATAATTATTCGTGGCAATTAACCACATATGTAATTAACTGATAAATTTTGCGTTTAACTGCTCTTCATTACGCGCGGCCAAAATTGATTGTTTGCGAGATGAACCGATATTTAAATCAAATGCAATTTATCAACGTTTATACGCATCAGAACGCGCGTATATAATCTATTTTCATGCGCGATGCATGTAAAATTGGGAAATATCTTGTCAAGCGATTTTTCACAAAAATACCTTGAATGCACAACTCTTGCAGTATACTTGTATGTTATATAACTCCAGTATATTCTTTGTTACACAAGTGAACAAACATTGATATGCATTGTGGTAATTTGCGCGTCGAGTATCACTTGATCATATATTTATATATTGAATAAAAATACATTCATGCACTCTGCGATTATCGATAATTTTATTCTTTTTACTGAAACCCTGCTGAGAATAAATCAGCGATTGGTCATGCTCGATTAGGCGTCGTATTATGTCCGGAAGCGTATTATTACATTTCGTAAATCCTTCATGTATGCGCGCACATGCCGTCGCGTACATTACCGTTAGAAAGAAACGTACACACATATATATATGCTCCGAGATATAATTATCTAATATTATTTATTTGTTGATTATTATCTGATCCCGTTGCGCGTTGCGATGCTGGAAACTGCGTCGTCTCTATCTAGAGAATTCCATTAGAAAGGAAAACATAACTGTCTCGTGAGTGTTTCAAAATTTCCGGTATAATTAGTACGCGCAAGTTAGTGCATGCGGACGGATTTTCAAGCCATCACGATTTCTTGTCAGCTTGCTTGTACGTAGATGACACTAATAAACACCTATTACGGGACGACATCATCGTAAATTTGTTTGCGGCGAGAAATGGACATAAGAAATTATCGTTTTAAATTGAAAACTACAAAGAAAGAGGGATTTAATTTAATAAGATATATATAGATAGTTTAGTGCAGATTATGTATATATACACTTAATAAGCATTATTTATTTGAACGTATGTCTCTCGACAACATAATTAAGAAGCTTTTCCTACACGAGAATCTTGACATCTCTTTTAAGTAATTTTTTGTGAGGATAAAAAATATACTTGTGTTTATTGTAAATTTATTTATCGATTTGTCGAACAATATGTGTTTATGTACTGTCTAAAAATGATCATTTCTATTATCGTAACGTATGCTCGCGTAATGAAATCCTTAGTAAAGGAATTGTGTAGATATATTAATTATATTTAGAAGAAACTGATATATCATCTATATAAAATAAAACTGAATGATAGCAGTCGTAAAGGTACACATTAGCAATTATTAACTTTAAATTCTCGCACTAGTTTTTGCTGTATTGTAAATCACTCGACTCTGGAATATAAATATTTCCTATGCAATACGATATCATGTTTCGTCTAATAAAACAGGTTGACATTTTTCTACACAATAAAATATAGGATTTCTGATAAATTTATTTGTGCACAATAATTATCATTCATATATATAGAAATTTTTTATTTGTATCTCATCATCGATATTATCGATCGATAAGCAAATATCGTAATTATTAAATGAATAATATAATTAAAATAAGTATGTCATAAAAGAATAAGTTTAATTATGTAATAAAATAATTAAATAGTTTGTTTATCAACTGGTTTATATTTTGTAACTTATAGAAATGCGTTAAATATTAAAACATAAGTATCGTGCGCTATAAAATCTCTATTAATATTTATTAATTGATATTTGACATTCGATAGTTATGTGTTTTGTAAACAACCATTTATTTTTATTTATTTAATTAAAAACATAAGTTTTGAAAATTACATTTACCATCAATAATTAATCGACTTTTAACAGTCACTAATACTTGCCATCTAGCGGTGGATACTTAATATAAAGTATCGGAATCAAAGTTTTAATCGACGGAGCACATTTCAAAAATCTGAGAAACAGATCTATATGTAACATCTATCGCTGCGGTCCGAAATACGCTCATAGCACTATTAGCGTCTGGAAATCTATAGCATACGTGACGTGAACTATAGATTTATAAGCGCTAATAGCGCTGTGGGCGTATTTCGGACCGCAGCCTATGTGATCCATTAAAAAAAAAAAAAAAAAAACCAGATCAGATGTCAAACATTCGCTATAAAACTGTTTTTTACATAACTATATATTAAACATCTGTAAACTTGACAATGCAGTTATTAAATAAAAAAACAGATGTAAATGTATTTCTATAATATACTTTTATTTTAATTAATTTGTTTTTTTAATGTTTAACAGTTTCTATAAGAAAATGCATATTTTACATTAGCAAAAGTATTAATAGTTACATCCGGTTGCTAGTTACCTATAAACAACAATCGCTAACTTGCAATTCTGAAAATACTAGATTTTTCTAATCACGACATAAAGGAACAATACGAATTAACTTTCCATCAGTGTTTTCGTGCAAAGTCAATCCTATCTGTTCTAAAATAGGATTATCCAGCAAACCTTCCTTTTTACAATTTTTAATAATTTCTTGATTCATCAAATTTCCTTCACATAAATTTCTTAAGGCGAGAATGGTCCATTGCAATATGACTGCAAAAAGTCAACAACATAAGAAAAAGCGTATGACATCAAAAGATTCAAATATCAAAAGAATCACATTAAACTTACACGGATTTCTTGCATCTATATTACAACAATCCAAAAGTAATGGTATCCCATCTATTTCACGAAACTGAAGTAAATGTATAACATTATTTTTTTGTTTTATATACTTTACAAAATGGCTCAATAATATAAATCGTATATTTAAACTAATGATCAGCAAAACATTATAAAATTAACAGTGTGAATGAGAGAGAGAGAGAGAGAGAGAGAGAGAGAGAGAGAGAGAGAGAGAAAAGAGAAATATACATATACATATATGTTTGAAATATTCGCAATTTAAATTAGTATTCTGTCCACAGACGTTTTCTATTTTTTTGATTTATCACAACTAATTTATATGTCAATATATAATGAGCAATGTGAATTTTATCATCTTGCAGATTTGCTAAACTCATAACGTGTACCTATATCAGATTTCATCTTGCTACTTCTCCCAGTTTTTCAGTCGGACGAAATACTTAATTTTGCTTTGTCTGATGCGACAGGCCACATATGTATATATACTACTGCATCTTTTGTTCGCTGCTATATCACTCATATGCGAGATGTAATCAGTAAAAGAGAAATATCGATTTCACGTATCATATAGCGCAAAACGAAGAGTAAAATTTAGTGTTTGCAACAAAATTTCTAGAGTTTTTACTTTTCTATTATGCAATCTTACTTACGTAATTTTGGATTCTTACCAGATCTTGACACATCGTGTTTCTGTACATCATATTTGCAACAACTTGTATTAATCTTGCTTTAAAACCATATGCAGGATGATATTGTAGATCGCTTTGTGAAATTGATATTTCAGTATCATTCATGGTCGAGTTTATATCAATTTTTTTCTCTTGAACACTAGGTGCTACTTTACTCAAATTTGTTATTGGAGTAAAATAATTAAGTGATTCTTTCCCCATCATGTGTAAAGACATTAAAAGATCTATAAAAATATTAGACAAATGTAAAATTTTAATAGTTTCCTTATAGAAAAAACAATAACTAAATGATTTTATTAAAACCAACTCATTCTACCAAGTAAATTCCATTGGCATAGATAGATTGACTCAATGTGAGCCAATTGATAGGTTCGTGCAAAGTGTTGTTCCTTATTTAAACGTAAATTAATATATATTATTTGAATTAAATTCACTTTAAAAATTCAGAAAGTTTGGTTTGCATTACATATAGATAAAACCCAATTTATCCTCTCATAAAAATTAAAACTTCCATTGCAAAAAGACTCCTTTAATCAGAAATCAAATCCTAGATCAATTTTCGAATTGAATTGAATTCAAATTATTAATTTACAAGTTTAATAAAAAATTATATTTTGCACAAACATCTCGCACATTGGTTCGGATAAATCTTTACTAGTTTGATATTGTATGAACATTTGTTGTTAAAATTATTTTATTCTTCATTCTTTTCTATTCTCTTTTGATGTTGTATCGAATAGAATGAATAATCATTTTCAATAAAATTACTTACGATTAATTTTTTTTATCACAAAATATATCAAAATTTTGCACTCATCCAATATATTAATGTTACACGCACACGCACAAGTACACACATGCACATATATATCGTTATAATATTCACTAAATATAAATTAGAGAAAGTATAAGAATATACTTACATTTACAATTAATAACTAAATTTTTCGCACTTTCTGTTTTAATCTTATATTGTGAAGCATTAGTAGTAACAAGTCCCAAAATATTAAGAATAAGAATAACTTCCGTAGGTTCTACATTGTTTATATAAGTATCAACAGTTTTCAGAATAAAATCGCTTTTTTTACAAAATGTAAGTATTATAAATTCCACCTCATCATCTGTGAGTATTCTATTAGAATCAGATTGCCAACATTCCCAAAATTCATTGTAGATTATTTTAAGTAAATCTAGTTTCTCACTTATTGTCATATTAGTGTACACATCTTCAAATACAAATTTTGGCTCATGTAATATATGCAATAGTATATCCTTTGCGGATGTAAAACCTTCTTTAATAGGTTTTAATAACTGAATACAGAGACTTTTTACATCACTTGTGAAGTAGTTGTAATGTAATTTTTTTACTACATTGTGTACATATATGCAAGCTGCACTAGCAAGTGGTTTATTATTAGACTGCATGCAATTCCTATGATAGAAATAAATTAATTTGTTACAAATATACATGTATAAAAAAATTTGAATAAATATATGTGCTTACAAGATAATTTGCTTCAATTGACCACAACTTAAAAATCTATATATATTATTGTCTGTAGACATTTTATCTGGACAAGCATATGTAAATAAATTACATAAAAATTGAATACTAAGTCGAAGAATATCTAATTCTTTGTTACTCAAGCAATTTGGAGATTTATCATAAAATTTTGTAATATAATCTATACTCCATTTTATGACACCCTCATAGGGAAAGTGAGTATCATGTGGATAAACACAATTTTTGTGCTCACATAAACTCTTTTCAACTAATTCTTTATACATTCTTTTGCTGTATGTATCAGATTCTGTATTTTCTGATGCATGTTGTTCATATTTATAGCCTAGACAAGAATTTCCTAAGCACTTCAGGCATAAAATTTTAGCTGCATCTGGAGTAGTTTCAGTAACAAGTATCTGACAGATTTGTGCTAAAATAGTTACATTAGGCAATTGCCTAAAACATTTCAGAAAATTACATTATTTATTAGAATATGAAATATACAACATACAAAAATAACAATTTATATTTTACGTACCCTGATTCTTGTCTGATAAAATGTTTTGGGTTAATATTTTCTAAAAAATAATCTGTATCTTTTTCCATAATAGGTGATTATTGATACACATATTTCGAACAGTTATAGTTATTAGAGATTTTTAGACTTCCTTTGGTTTGATGCAGCTATGGCCTATGGCTTCATAGATCTTTAAAGTTAGTCCATAGTACGCCAGGTTGTGTACATACGTGCAAGTTGTGAAGCCATTGAAATGCATTTAAATGTGATTTGGTTTAATGCAAATATAAATATAATTCCAAGAGATAATACTTTCACGCTATACGCTGTAGGTCTTATAGGAGCAATCCTCTGACAATATCTTTATTTCAATAAAAAAAATTAAAAAAAAAAAAATTCCAAGAGATAGCATTGCATGCGGGATTGGCGAGACACTTGTTGATAGCCAATGGCTATAGAGTGAGGAGGCTTTCGTAGGAGAGGTGCGCGAAATGGACGAGTTTTCATTTATCCGGTTTCTCTTCTCAAATTGAACGAAATATATAGGATACGAGGGAGAGTCCATGGCTGCGTTTCGATAATCACTATCAGTACTAAAATTTATATTTCACGTCACATGTGCTATAGATTTTCAATACTAACAATGAATATCGGAACGCAGCCCATGGTTATACATGCACCAACATGCACAGAATCCACACAACCACTTTGTGTGACTGCTGTTGCTGTCGATTCTGATTTCTGACTTCTGACTGATCAATATTTGGAATAGTGTACTATTTTCTGTATCTTCATTTTAAGAAAAACACATTAATAGCACAAGGTAATCCGATAAGTCAATGTGAGAACGTTACATATTATATTTTTATTACGGTTGTTTAAGTTTTTATGTTTACACAATATTCGATTTTGTTTTGCACTGTCATTCTTGTCTTAAGCAATCTGTCTGATTTATTATAATTTATTAGTACTAATCTTTTTATTTTTTAGTGCTCTCTGTTCGAATGTACTATGCATTAAAATTATATATAATATATAGCAAATTTTTTAATAGCTTCATTTCAACTTTTATGTTAAAGTTGTTTACGTCATGTATGTAACACATAACCTCTAACTTAACTTAACGTGATTTGCATAGACTATTTTTATCAAAAAACTCCTAAGTGTGCTGAAGGCACAATAAATAGTATTTGTGTAAAACATACCAAAATCTTTATCTTTGTTTTAACAATTTACTATCTTTAATTGTTTTTAGATGTTTCTAACACGTTCGGAATATGATCGTGGAGTAAATACCTTCTCACCAGAAGGTAGATTGTTTCAAGTAGAGTATGCTATAGAAGCGATAAAGCTTGGTTCTACTGCTATTGGGATTGCAACAACAGAAGGAGTTGTCCTGGTAGTAGAAAAACGAATTACTTCTACTTTAATGGAGCCAACAACTGTAGAAAAAATTGTGGAAATTGATAAACACATAGGATGTGCAGCATCTGGACTAATGGCTGATTCAAGAACAATGATTGAAAGAGCTCGACTTGAATGTCAAAATCATTGGTTTATTTATAATGAAAAAATGACAGTTGAGTCAACCGCTCAAGCTGTATCTAATCTAGCTATACAGTTTGGAGATAGTGATGATGATGGTTCTGCTATGTCGAGACCATATGGTGTAGCAATGTTATTTGCTGGAATTGATGAGAAAGGTCCACAGTTGTATCATATGGATCCATCTGGTACTTTTGTTCAGTTTGATGCAAAAGCTATAGGATCTGGTAGTGAAGGAGCTCAACAAAATCTGCAAGAAGTATATCATAAGGTAGTTAATATATCAAATAATATGTTTTTTTGACAATGTATTAACTAACCTTGTTTATTATAGTCTATGACGCTCAAAGAAGCGTTAAAAGCTGCACTAACGATATTGAAGCAAGTAATGGAAGAAAAATTGAATGATACTAATATTGAGGTGATGACTATGACACCTGGACGATTATTTCACATGTTTACTAAAGCAGAATTACAGGAGGTGATTAAAGATATCGCTTAAACATTTGTTTATACTACATGTGTGAGTTATAAACGGTTTTATTTCATCAAGCTGTAGAAAGAAAAACAAAGTTTTTTTTTACATAAAACCGCATAATTGTAAATTATATCAGTTCTTTACTCTGAACAAATGCTTTACTCCTTTATGTTTGATATTCTTATTTATTTTTCTTCAAAACAAAATTGATAAAAAAAAAGAAGTATCTTAGAGTTTTAGAGTCTTCTTTAAAAAATCAGTGATATTGTGTGCATTTCTAAAGTGTTTTAAAATTTTATAGTATAAAAATTACAAATATTTCATTTCTGCTTTAGTTTCAGGGTGCAACAGAACAGGTAATTCAATCAGAAAAGGAGAAATTCTTTGTGTAAAAATGTATTAAAATTGTATAAAATCCTTTTTCGAGCAATACTTAATTTTTCAGAAAATCGATTTTAAAAACATTGATTGATATATCGCTTAATAATATATTTTGTTACACTTAATTGACTTCTAATAATCTTGTGTCATTTTCGATTTATACAAAGAATCACCCTTTTTGAATCACTTGTTCTGCCGCGTCCTGCATATAAAGTAGTAGGTAAGTTTGTTTTCCGTATACTGTAAAATTATATATATATATGTGTATATATTAGATTTTTAACAATTTGTACACACACACACATATAACGTATATTTTTGGATTTATTTGATTTAGTTGATAGATTCCAACAACATGTCAAAAGAAGATTTCTTAAGACCAACAGCCGGTAATTCCTTCCAAATATCCCAACCAACCACCTCCCTTATTGGATAAACAATCAATCAAGAAAGAAATCTCCAATTTCTCTAAATATACTCTTATATCTTTTTAATCCCGCATATATATTCTTACTTATTATTTTTAATAGTGTTTATCATTTTTTGGTCTAATAGTGTTTATCATTTTCTAGTTTTTATATATATTCGTATTTGTGTGTGTGTGTGTGTGTGTATATATATATATATATACACATACACACAATATGAAATATATATATAAAGTAGTTTTATATATATATATATAAAGCTACACACTTTCAAACTTGAATTTCAATGAACGCATGTTTGTATTATTTTAACAAATTAACATCCAATATAAAAATGCTTAATTATTTTTTTTTATCAAATTACTTCTATTGAAACAAAAATAAAATTTCTAGACAATGGCATATTTTTTATCGTATATTAAGTAATTAAAAATGAAATAAATAATTAGAAAATCTACAAGATTATTTTTACATAAGCGTTTTTTACATAATAATAATATATATGTATATAAACGCAGACATTTCTAGATCGATTTGTTGTTAAATTCGTAGCTGTCGGAAATGGATGTGCGACGGATGGCTCGTTTTCGATTAAAAGCCGTCCGCCGCGACTGAGTGCGCGTATCCGAAATCAATAATTAATTTTGCCGGCTAGCCGAGAATGGGGCGAAATGGCTCGGAGAGCTTGGCGGAAATGATCGGATACCGCCTGGTTGGATGCTGTGATGCTCCGATAAAACGTCCCTTTTTATCCCGTTCTCTCGACTGCCAGATTACTGGATATTATTCCATTTCAAGCGTTCAATCCCGCTACGATTCGCTCGCTTGGATTCCCACGGGGAGATTTTATGTCACCTGCTGATTGTGCAAACCTCTTAAAATATATATATAAAACATGACAAAAGTCTACATTTATAATAGCGATATATAAAAATTTCATATACTGTAATATGTGCCGCGCGTGTATATTTAAAAACTTAAATTACAAAAAAAAATATATACATATCTTTTTATATACGTATATATGTACATAGATGTATATAGATGTATATAGATTACAGAGAATAATTCTTAAGATAAATATCATAAAAATAATCTTGCTTTCTATTTATTAATAAATTAATTTATGTAAAATTTCTTCATGAAACAATCCATATCAATTAATCTTTTGTGCAGCTCAACTTTCGTGATATAAAAGTTGATTTTGATAAAGAAAGGACCTTCTGATCTCAAAACAATACGAAACGATATACGGTCATTATCGAATTATTGAGAGTGAATAGCATTAGGGAGGAGCAATATGAGTTTAAGGAAGACTAAAGAGACTAAAGTAAATAATGTGAGAAAGAGAGACTGATTCGACGCGACTGAGAAGGACTGGTAATTAACTGCGATGAGAGAAGCGACGCGGGATAGTCCCGTTTGAGTCCCTGAGAATCCCCGGGGACTTGACCCGTCATATCAGACGCCAAACACTCACTCTCTTATACCAAAACCAAAGCTCGTCGCTCTCGAAGCGCCGCTGCTACGTTCAAGTTTCGCTACGATAATTGCCTTCGCTTCACAGTTGCGCTAGCAACACGCGCCGCAATGACAACGGATAAGAACGCTCGACCTATCTCTTCCTTCCGTAAACAAACGTGGAACGAAATTGGAATGTCAGAGTAAAAGTAATAACACTGGCGTAGAAATTTTTAATTTTTACGGAAAGACATGACTTCAAGAAAATCATAAGATGATCATAAATCATCATTTCGAAAACATCGTTTTAACAGGAACGAACGGTACTAAAGAATGAAATAATACAATTAACACAGTTTTGTTAAAATGTACTAAGTTTCACATATAAACATATTTATAGAGATCCATTTAAAAAATTAATGTTTTTCACAAGTAATAGATAATCTCTCTTTATAGTGTTAACTTACGAGATGATAAATATGCAAGTGAAATTAGAAATGGAAATGCCGCGCATATTCTTTCATTAAATTAAACAAACGAAATACGAAGCAAAGCGTAAGACAACAGTAATGCGCATCGTGTGGCAGAAATGAAACTTTCTTTCTTCCTAGTTATTACCAAAGCGCCGATAGAAAACCGGAAGTGCACGCGGCATCTCAACGTAGGAAATAGCTGATACTTATGCACACGGGGCTATAATTCACGCATCGCAGAATCGTCGTTATTTTTTTCACTTTCACGGAGCGAACCGGTCGTTTGCTTAGTACGAGCGTGTAGGTCTCTTTTCTCGCGATGGCGCATTACACATACATACGCCTGCACCGCGCTACGTTGCTATTCGCAACTTATGATTTTATGATAATTCCGCGTCGGCCACTATATAACCAATTCTGTTATTTTGTATATTACTAATGCGTTATTTTAAGTACATCTGATATATTACTTAGAAATTACACTTAACGATAATAAAGAGATATGAGAGAAAGGACGGAATTTACAGCAATTTTCCAAGTATTGCGTAATTATCGATTTCTCTCGTGCTCTATGATGTTACAGCAGTTCGTCAGAATTTTTTGCCACGTACAAATAAACATGGAATTGAGATTTTATTAGCAGCTAAATGAGCGCTAGTGAAATGACAAAATGTTTGATTTTATAAATACAGTATAAATAAACGTTTCCTAATCTTTATTCAAGTTAACCATTTTATTTATATTACGCGGGTAGTTGATAATATCATATACTACTACAGTGCCTAAGTGAAGCCGATTGTCCATCCTATGTGTAACGAAATAGAAATTTTGTGAATAACCAATGCAGTTTTTAGAAATATTTTGTCTGCTTTATTTGTGCATGAAATGTCTCTCTCTCTCTCTCTCTCTCTCTCTCTCTCTCTCTCTCTCTGTTTCTGAATTATATAAATAAACATTAAATAGATTAAGAAAACTTTTATTTCAACAGATTATATTAATTTGAGCTAGAATATATTATCTCTCTAATATTTTTTATAATTAATTATACAATGCGTGTGATGCACTTACTAAATTTAAATATTGAAACGCACATATAATTGTTTCAATCAATTTTATATCAGGAGAAAGATGAATCTCAGATAAACGAAGGAACGGTGAAAGGAGTTCGATAGGAGAAACGATAGCTTCAAGACATTTCACAAATATGTGTTGGAGTTAGACTTTTATGTATGTAACGCGTGTAAGCCTCGTCGGAGAAAGTAATGCTTTCCTGAACATGACGCGTATAGATATATCTAGTGCTGTTAATTGCGACCAGATATAAGGATTAAGATTCGCTCAAGAATCGAAAGTGCTTACGGAAATCTGTACAGCTTATGTCTACATCTTTTCCCTTTTTGCCGGTAATTTTTGCGTTTTTACTCGACCAGAAAGAGAACACAGCGGAAACTTAACGATTTCTTGCGACGAGATTAACATCAATAATATCACGCTTTTGCATGTGCTTGTTAGATCAGAAGACAGGAAGCGACAGCATAATTTATGATCGAGTCTTAAAATAGTTTTTTTAGACTTTACATTGCTAACGATCGAATAACATAACGTAAAAAGATGCACGTAATATTTCCTCGTCAAAAAAGAACAGCAAATTTATGAAAGTGAAAACTTTTATTTATTTGTACTCAAGTCAAACTTTTCTTGAAAAAGTGAATCTTAATGTTAATTTATAGCTATATTGTGCGTAACATGTTTGATGATCAGTTTGAAGGCACATCAAGCGCTATTATGCACATTAATAATGTATTACTTTATCTCATTATCTGCTTTCATATTGTAAGAAAAATGATATGGAATTTTAGAAATATTGTTAAGAAATAAATTAAAAGAGAGAGAGAGAGAGAGAGA
>QVOB01007815.1:0-40140 GCA_014839585.1 Pseudomyrmex concolor | reverse complement strand
AAAAAAAAAAAAAAAAAAAAAAAAAAAATCATTGCATCAATGCCGGTACTTCAGTCTTTATCTCTGAAGTTTTTTAAGGTCGAGAAGGTATAATGAAGCAGCGCGTTCGAGGAAGTGAGAAGATTGCTCGACTACCGAGATATAGTACACGAAGGCATACAGTGGTTCGATCGCTGCGAAATATAAGATAGAAGAAGCGACGTCTACTAGGGTCTTGATCAACTGAATGAAAAATCACCACTGCGTTTGAGCGTACACTTAAGAATGATATTTTTCCAATTATTCAACCTTGTGACACTTGAGACGTTGTCTGACTTGGCGAGATGTCAAACAATAAGTTCACGGACTTCGCTCAAGTTCATTGATATTTTGCCAAGATCTCGCAAACTAGACGGATCAATATATATTAACGCTTGACAAAACAGACAGAAACTTGCCATTAATCAATAACGTAGAATATTTGCTCTGAACTTTCTAGTTTAATCGTATACAAAGCTATTATAAACATTATTTGAATTGTTCGCGAGTCAACAGGTTATAATGGCATTGTTCGTTCGGAGTATCTTTCCCGCACGCGCATAGTGGCCTTTATGCCAACTGGGACTAAATTATCAACGTGTAGCCATGCAGAAATTTATACAGCGCGTATAGAAATCGTTACTACCTCGAAAAACGCAAACTGCGAGAACAAAGGTCCTTTCAAAATCAAATTGCGTCCGAAGGGGCAAATTTACAAAACTAGTATAACGATAAAATTTTAAGTAGATTTTACATATTTGTGTAAGATTTGTTTTCTATTAAATATAAACAATAACTAAATATGTACTTAAATTATTTTAAATAATTCCAAAAAAATATTCTTTTGTTATATCAAATATTAATCGAATAACTTTATACAGTTTTTTTTGTTATTAAGAAACAATCGATCTTACATTTGTCAGAGATCTGTGAAGTGTGACAGGTCGAGATTATATCACGATGTATTTCCGCGATTAAATAACATATTACGCTCAACGGTATATCATGCATCAATAACAGAGAACGCGGTAATGAGAGATTCATCGGATCATTTCAGTTATTTAGCAAAACAGCGATGTGTAAATTGTGTTCTCTCTATATATATGCTTCAAGAAAAAACTAAATATGAAAAAGTGCTAATGAGCTGACGATGATATCTTTCTCCTACATATTAAACTCACACACATAAAGTGAATTTTATTCTAAAATCCTGAAATCCACTTATTTTATTCGAGTGCATTTTTTTCCCATAAAAAAGAAGATTAATCACGCCCGAGTAATTGTGCAAGGTATTTCCGAAAATTGTATTTTTACCGGCTTACGTCGCTGTTCCGCACAGCGGCTCAATTATCGTAATTTCGCCGTAAAACGCCTCTTCTCTTGAAATGCCGTACGTAGTGTGCATGAGGGCGTCTCGTGAATTTGCGCAAATCTATAAAAACGATACGATGCGCTCGTCCAGGACCGTGTGAAGCGGGGTGCAAGAATTGAACGGCGAAAAAGAAAGAGAGAAAGAGAGTATGTATGTGTATGTGCGTGCGCGCACGAAAGAAGGATGAATAAGAGAAAATAGAGTTGGGTCTCCGCCAGGCCCGTGAGTGTAGCCGACGATTACGACGTGGATTACGGTCGAGAGGATTCTTAGGTAACTTCCGCACTACCTACTCCGAGCGCGATACTCTCGATTCCGGATTTTCTCGATTACCCAAAGTCGAATTTCATCTCACGCCGTGCTACGCGGCACTCGCACGTCACACGTATAGGATCTTCGCGTAAAGCGGTTTCGCTCGTGTACATTTTATCCTACGAAACGATCCGTATCGTATTTTCGCGGTAAATATGCAACGAGTGAATGAAATCGAGTTGAGAGCTAAACTCTCACAATAGATCAATTGTTATCGCGAAATTTGACGTATCGATTCTTTTATGAGAACATTTCTCTGTTTTATTCATCTTTTAAAAATTTAATTTCCTCAATACCTGTCAATCTTCTCTCTCTCTCTCTCTCTCTCTCTCTCTCCTTTTTTTGAAGACAATCAATCTTCGAAGAATTGATATCAATTCTGTTAGAATTTCTTGATTCGCTTTATATGCATGTCTCGAGACGAAGCGTATCGCGAGAGCAATCGTCTTTACTTTCGCGAGATTGGCTGCATTTTAAAGTCCCGCAAGAAGCAACTCGGCCAACCAGCTAACATTCGTCTCCGCTTTTCCGTATTTTCTTCCCGTTTCTTTGTCCGTGCGGCTTAACGACACTGCTTTCGGGATAAACCCCAGCAAGCTAGTTCGTTTAAGACTAAAAAGCCCGTCCTTCGCGTACTAATTACCGTGAACCGTCCGGCTTTGGTCTCGTTTTTCTTCTCGCATACCTCTTGCGCTTTTCTCTCTCTCTTTCTCCGCACTGGAGAAATAAGAACACCGACTCCGCTCTTTGTAACGTTCGTTCGACCAAAATTCTGTGCTCTTTCGCGCGCACCAAGAGCACAATCTATATTCTCCGCGACTCTCTGTGCGCATTATTGTGGGCTCAGGAATGAACAACGCGAAATTGCGGCGAATACCGATTGATCGATGAAAACGTGAAATTCTGTAACCACGCGTTTCGCAAACTGATTGTATTTTCACAGATATTTCAAACGGCATTGTCGGAACGTATCTCGCGTTACATTTCCCGCGAGCGAGTTTGACGCGTAATCGATTTGGTTCCCGTATAATTCGAGGTCATCGTATCTTGGGTCTCGAACGAATACGCGAAAGGAGAGCGAGGAAAATTGTCTCTCCCGTCTCGCTCGGCATCCAAAGTCGTTTCGTAATCGGTCTTGTTTCCCGGAAAAGTCTCCGGTCGCGAGCGTAAGAAAACGAGCTCGCTGAGTATCCACCCCCCGTGGCGCGCAAGCTCGCTCGCGAAGTGCATCGTGTCTCTCTGTGTGGATTCGCCGGCTGCATTCGCTCCGCGATTGCGCTCGGCATTGCTAAAGCGATTACGCTTACGCTTAATAAAACAACAGTCGGATGCATTTAACGAGAGACGCTCTGCTACTGGCGCGGTAATTTCCACGTAGTAGGTTCTCTCCCGCCCCTCAGCCTCCAGCCCGCACTCATTGCATTGCTGCAACTGAAGGCGGATTTACACGGTTCATTCTTGATGATCATTCCAGCTAAATCGTTTAAAATGAGTAAAAAAAAATAAATTTGATGATATATTTGGATAACAGTTTGAGACAACTTTTATAAATATGATGAAACGAGCAACAGAAATCAAGCTGAGACCAAATTGGAAAAACCATCTATTTTAAAACGTCTGATATTTAAGTTTAGTAAGTCATGATTGGAATAAATAGATGAGACTCTCCATGCTTTAGCACAACGAAATGTTCGAAGTGATGAGCGTGAATTCGCCTTAACTGGCGCATTCTGCGCATATCCACCCCCCATTCCTTGGCTCGTAGTTCCGCAAATGGCACGTGCGTGCTCGAAAGCACTCCGTCGACCTCGTTTGGGTAATGTCACCGATACGCGCTCTTACTAACCGACGACGTTTCTCACGAATGTCGTTCGGATATCAAATTAGTTAGGTTAGGTTTCTTCATATATCGGTCGCGATATATACTATGTACGTTCTTTCGCGAGTATTGATTTTCCCAATTATTTCAATAAAAATAAAGTTACCTTTTCTAACTTTTAAGCGTAAATATTACAGTTGGTTGAATACGTCAACGGAAATTTAATTAATATAACAAAACATCAGGACGGTCGATAGATGCCAAAACAAAGGGCATATAATATTCGCAACGTGAATACCGAATCTCGCTAAAAGCCGGTTGAGTCGACGGCGAGTTCTCTCCAACTACGACAGAGAAAAATGTTCCTGAGCTGCGTGCGGATGAAAACACGCGACAAAGACACCGCGATCCCTTCAGGGAGTCGCGTCTTCGAGCAGCATCCTCTCTTCCGCATGTAAATATTAATATCGGCGGCTATCCAGACAGACGATGTAATTACATAAATGTTGCATCGCGTGTCTAAATATTGTCGGCGCAATACTCTCTCGTCTTTACACTGGAAAATCGTCGTGTAACTGACCCCGTGCACTCTTTGCGCTGCGACGCCACAAACGCGATCGATCGTCTTTATCGTCTCTCTTTTATGGTGCTTCCGTATTTACTTGAGAGATAAAGAATGAGAGAAAAAGAAAGAGAGTTGCAATATATAATAAAAAAAAAAAATCTAGAAGAATTATCATATACAAAATAATTTCTTCCAAATTGCAAAACTTTTTTCTTAAAGTTTTCACATAATCAGAAACGAAGAATAAAACATCTTCCACATGCGGTGCGGTTGCGGAATATTCGGTTTATTCTGTGCTCCGATGCATCGTATCTCTCACTGTTTTCTCGTGGCGAGAAAATGAAATTTCATTCCCCAATGAAGCAATATGGTAACCTCCAGAGATGCGTTAAAAGCTATCCACACGGGTGGAATTATTTTCTTCACTGTCAGGTGGCGGTTAATAAAATGATTGTGCGCGTGCTCTGGAATATACATATTATAGCTGCATTGTGCGAAGCATCGCACGTTGCGGAAATGCGATACATAAAGGCTATCCAGGAGTGGATGCACTGGGTGTCTCGAGCGTCGCGTGTTTTTCCGTCGCGTTTGCGGATTCTTCGGAAATCGGAGATGCGATTTTTCCTGTCCGAACAAAAACAACTGTTACAGTGCGGTATTATTTAGTGTTGCTTTAATTTACGAGTATCCAGCTTGAAAGCTTGCGAGAGAAAGAGAGAGAGTGCGCGTATCGCTCTCGGTTACGATCGATATGACTATATTCATGATTCGCGTTATCTCTCCTGATGGCTTGCTTGAATATGAAACGAACTCGGTATCATCGCAGTCTCTCACGTTGTAAAAATACAACTAATGTAAAAGAAGAACTTTTATATTGCACATTTAACGTCATAAGATATAACCGTACACGATTCTTATCTCATTTGCATTATGTACCGAATAAAATTTAGACGCGCACGATCACATTTGGCGCTCTGAGGAATACGTATTCCGTTCTCTCTTAAATATCTGGATGTTTGCATGATTTTCGAGTTGTGTCCGTATCTTTCAATAATATCAAGCGTATCAAGGGAGAATCAAGAGGCGAAACACGAATAAAAAATAAAAAGGATACGATCGTTTCATCCTCGTAAACGTTAAAAGCGAGAGAGCAAACGGGCGTGTTCTGGCAGAAACGAGATCGGCTGTGGTAACAGCGAAGCTTTGCGTTGACGAGAGGAAGACTAAACATAGTTGAGGTCTAAACACAGTCGCATAATGCAGAGTAAACGCGGCCAATGAACAATCGCGGTGCTCTGACGTAATTATACACGCGAGCGATAAACAGTAAAATCGTACATTTTGCCCTCATCAATTTAATATCATCAAATCGAAAACTGACTATTTCTTATTATACAATCTCTGAATTCTTCGTACTCATTTTCATCCATCAGTTCGCTGATCTTTTTATAAACATTAAACTGACTAATTCGAAAGAATTGAGCATCGTAATTTGATTCTCCGTTGAAATTGATATGACCGATTTATCTCTATCCTTCATTTTAAACATCAAAAATTTATCTCATTACGATTTCAGCAAAGTACGTTTAAAATGGAACGTAAAATGAATCTCCGTCATGGTTTTTAATTAGTGAACATCTCTTGCATTTTGTTAATATGCAGTATAATTTAAGTATTATTAATATTATTTAAAGCTTTATTATGTAAATCCTTTTATTAATATTATTTCAATTATTTATTGATTTTATTATTATTATGTAAATTAATATTACATTTAGAGATTGAAACCTCTATGTCTGGTTTTTGGTTTATTTTCTAATATCTTCAAAGTTGAAAAAAAAAAACAAAAAATGAGTGCGTATTGCTGTATGAAAACTATGTGTGTGCGCCAAGTCGTTTTCCATTCTCGTGCTTACTTCTACCCCTAGTGTCCTCGGGAGTCATTGCAATGCTGCGAAATAACGTCGCAATACCAACCATTTTGACGGCGTTGCAGTAAACCGACCGAAAGATCAGCGGAACGACAAAGTCACCGGAGCCAATTGGGTCGCAGATAATTTCATAAACAAACAATAGCTGTGCTAGCGGAAAATGCGAAAAACCAGAGACGGTCGTTCGGTAGGCGAGAGAACGTCCTGAGTACCAAAAGAAGCGTGTACTTCGTTCAGGAAAAAAAAATACGTGCTTTAACATCTTCTGAAAAAGATGTTTGCGTTCGCGACTCTGTACAACAAAGACCGGTGTGCCGGTGAAAATTAAATTAAAAGTGCGCGCATGAGAATAAATGTCTAGATACACAGTTGTTTATTTTCTTTCTTTATAAGTCAGACTTAGGATAGAGTAGAAACAATTGCAAATGCAAGCCGTAAACATTGCAGAACAGATTTTACCATACATGCTTGGTCAGAGAAAGAATAAAATTAAAAACAATTGAGTTTTCTCAGTCGTTTATAGCTTCGACAACATAAAGTGCTATTTATTGTAACATTGACTGAGCTATTTATTGTTACGTATTTTTTTTAGGAGAGGAAAAATCCAAATACACATCGAAAAAGCAAATCAAACTTGCACCCCGATGATGTTGTTCAATCGGATAGAGCAAAATATTGCCGTAACTCCGAGATGTTTCCGTAGATGGATTCGTTTGTATATTTAGGCCACGCGAATAAACAAAAACGCGTAGAAAAGCGATATTTGCTATATCGAAGAATGATTGGCGCTGTCAACCTATTCATACTAACGGGACCGTTTCTCTTCGTACTTTGCAATTACGTGCGCGTTGTACCCGGCTTGTGAGCGAATATATCGACAGGCGATTACGCGTTTCGGGAAGGGGACTAAAATGAACGGTAAAATAAAACGAGTGCTATCGGTTGACTTGTCGAGAGCGTGTACTTAACAGAATTCGCGGACACTTTTAAAGCGCGTGCCGATAACCGCGTATATTGGGTGGTTCAGGGTCCTATCATCTCGTCGTCTATCATTTCCTCTTTTTTTTCATCGTGTGCAAATTAATTAAATTCCTTTCTACCGTGTTTGAGAAGTTGTCACTCAAAACAATGTCGTTATCACTTCCGTGTCATTGCACTATTGACGTTTTAATTCAATTACCATTCGGTGTTTTTTTTTTTATACATCTATATTTTATGAAGTTACAAGACGCAAGATGTTACGTTAGTCAAAAAGTCAGAAAATATAACATACTATTTTTAAAAGTAGCAAACTTCGTAAATTTGTTTATTTTTAAAAGGTTTAAAAACAAGTAATCGCAGACTCGCAAAAAACGTTACTTTCTATAGTATAGATCAATGTGTTATTTTTAATAAAAAAGTGGATCGTAAGTAAAAGAGTTTTGAGCAATGAGATTTTCCCAAGTGAGAAATGTGATCGGTAACCATTGTATCACCCAGTGTATGCGATCTCGCGCGCGGATTAATGTCAGCCAGTGACGTAACAACCCTCCCGATACGTCGTGTGTGCTGTCAGCTCTCCCGTAACTTTATTACAACCGTAATAAAGTTGTACGCCGCTAGGCTATCGTTCGTATTAAACCGCGCATCGCGAACGGAATCGATGGGCGCGCGATTTCCATCGGTCTCGTAGTAGTACGCGGCTCGCTTCGCTAATACGATTGGTGGTCGGATTCAGACGAAATTGAAAGGTGTGGAAGATACGATCGCGCGGTAATTACTAGGCAACACAGCGTCGCTAGCTTTTATCCGATCCCGGATAATTTGCCGGCAGAAAGAATCGGGGAAACGAAACCAGATAGTACGGTAATTAGCGGCTGAATGAGCTTTTGTTGTTTGTAAACGGATATATCTATTTAACAAATTAAGTTACAAGTAAATGCCACGATGTTTACTTTTTGGATAGTAAAATTCTGCCACAATACATTGCGTAAAATCTAGTAAAATAAAATAAAACTAAAATATCTCATCTTACTCAATGAATTCGAAATCAAGTTATTTTCTCTGTATCGTCTTTTGCCAGGAAAATCGTGCCGGCTCTTCCATGACGGCGAGTTAGCGCACTAATACACTTAACCGTATTTCTCGGCATCGTTTGTGGAAAAACGAAGGCGAACATGCTAAAAGCGAAAAGCACGCGGTAATGCCGAGAAAAAGGTAGACCGTGGTAAGTAAAGTAACATTGGCGTTGTGAGTACCACAGCCGCCTTAAGTTCAGAGTAGTTGCGGGCCAAGTGCAAGCAAGGTTTACGCATGTAAGTCGGAATTTATGCGAAATTTTCATACGCTATATAGTAAATATCTCGACGCGCTGTCTCGTGATTACGCGATCCTTCCGCTGCTCCCACAACGTGGGTTAATGCAGCTTTGTCGGTAGTCGGGAAATTTATGCGTTTTCTCTCACCTTCTCCTGAGTGTAAAAGCGACAGTGACAAATAAGAAAATTGTTTTATCGCCTCCGGATTCGGAAGCTTATATAAAGAAACGTGCGCTTAAAATTCCGATAAGAAAGAGAAAGAAAAACGAATTGTTCTTGGATTATATTCAAGAAACAGCGCGACAATCTTGTTCTCCGGTTTTGCCGATAATCTGCAGCGCGATATGTCAGAATAGCAGAGAAATAAACGTTCTTGTGCTCGATGTTCCATTCAAACGATACTTTATCGACTTTATGGGCTTACGACAAATTGATACCTTGTCCAAGAGAATTGATATCTCATTTGAAACTATTGTCCCAGACAACAGCAACTTCCGGAAGATTGATTCATGTCCCACAAGGAGAGGTTTGACCCGCTGTAAATCCGCAGAATATAGATCTTCATTCCTACACACACATACGCGCGCGCGAACGCGATATCTTACGCTGTTTAAAATCTACTATTCTTTATATTTTCACATTTACATGTGTGTTTTGTTTTTCTTTAAGATATCAGTTAAAGCCAGTAAAATTATAATCGCACAATAAGCGTCGCTCGACGACTACGCGCGTCCTTCTGTCATAAATTAAATTTCTTTAAATGATTTTGTTGCCTGTGAATTTTTGATCAACATCCACATTCGCATGTACATACATAATTCAAGAATTTATAATAACGATGAGAGTATTTATAATAACGAGAACTTATAATAACGATGTTTCTTCAATAATCTAGTAACGCTCGTAATTTTACTGGCTGTTTAACTGATATCTTAAAAAGAAAAAAAATACACATGTATATGTGAAAATATAAAGTATAGTAGATTTTTTCTATCGAGATAATGAGAAATAGAATTGTATCTGCGTTCTACATACCCCGTGTGTATCACCATATAATATATCCGTCGGCCGTCGGCACCACCATATTCGATGCACAGCGGGACAGTCGTTTTGATCGCTTCCGACGTCGAGGTTGTCGGCAAAATTCATTATTGAAACTGCCACAGACGAATTATACTTCACAAGTATACAAAAAAAAGCGAGAATTCTCGAACACTTTCAAAGCACAACACTGTATTCACACAACAACGCGTCGCACGACTCCAACTTTCTTCCGACGGAAGGTCGAAAAAACAACGAGAATAGTACGCCGAAAAATAATCACTAAATTATTAAAACGATCGAAGGAATAATCACTAAAATTATCACAATCACTTCTCCCGAGTTTCCCGAAAGCACAATCACTTGTCCTGTAACGCGTGCAGAAAAATATTTGGATCATTAACAGCGAATAAATTGATTAAATATCGCGCGACTCTAACCTTCTTCCGACGGAAGGTCGAAAAACAACGAGAATAGTACGCCGAAAAATGACCACCACTATCACTGACACGTCCGGGATTGATATTCCAATTAATAACGACAAATTAAGTGCTTAAATATCGCGTACGTGTCAATCCGTCGGATCAAGATGGCGATTATAGGTCTACATAGCGCCGCGGGACGAAATAGATCGTAAGTACTCGCGCGCCCACGGCATCGCTCGCGCCTTGACACGTACGCGATATTTAAGCACTTAATTTGTCGTTATTAATTGGAATATCAATCCCGGACGTGTTACAGAACAAGTAATCGTGTTCCTGGGAAACGCGGGAGAAGTGATTTCAGTGGTCATTTTTCGGCGTACTATTCTCGTTGATTTTTCCACCTTCCGTCGGAAGAAGGTTGGAGTCGTGCGACGCGTTCGCGATATTTAATCAATTTATTCGCCGTTAATCTTATCCAAATATCTATCTGCACGCGTTACAGAACAAGTAATTGTGCTTTCGGGCAACTTGAGAGAAGTGATTGTGGTAATTTTAGATTATTTTTTGGCGTACTATTCTTGTTGTTTTTTCGACCTTCCGTCGGAAGAAGGTTGGAGTCGTGCGACGCGTTGTTGTGTGAATACAGTATTGTGCTTCGAAATTGTTCGAGAATTCTCGCTTTCTTTTGTGTAAAGTATAATTCGTCTGTGGCAGTTTCAATAATGAGTTTCGCCGACAATCTCGACGTCGGAAGCGCCAAAGCGACTGTCCCGCTGTGCATCGAATGGTGGTGCTGACGGCCGACGGATATGTTATATGGTGATACACACGGGGTATGTAGAACGCAGATACAATTTTATTTCTCATTATCTCGATAAAAAAAAATATCGTAGTCGAGCAACGCTTATTGCGCGAGCTACGAAAATAAGTACCTGAGTCGAAATTTAGCGTCTACATTGAACTTCCATTCCTATTTTTTGATATAGGAGTAAGACAGAAAATAAGTGCTACTTTGACGCTATAATACGTTCAAATTTTCTTTTTTTTTCTGCTAAAAGTTTTAAAATATAATTTAATCTTCAGCTTATGCTGCGCATTGCTTTGATAAGTTCAAAGTAGCATTTCGGCGTTATTTTTCAAATTATAGAAGATCAAGTTTCAAAAGAGGTAGTTCTATTCTAGGTTCTAATTCTATAAAGATAAATTAAAATAAATTAATAAATTTTTAGTGCTGAAAGAGCACTAAAAAAAGACGCTAAATTTCGACTCGGGTACTATTACGAGCTGCGTTTGATTTTCATAGGCCGTGTTGTGCTAAGCGTGTGAAATGCATCGTTCCAAAATCGTTCAGGCTGCAAATTTATGGCGTGAAATATCGTGCAGGTGCAATTAACGCGATGTGAGTTTGTATTGTAAATACAGGACCGAAACTTATTATGTTAATTATTACAGAGCATCACACGCATAAATTATTGATGCATGAGCGTGATCGAGATCATCCGCATTATATATCAAACATCATTTGTATCGACTTGCATTTTATTCGAGAAAACGACTCCATAGTTTCAGGACAATTTAATACACTACTAGAAACACACGTTTATTAACTGCGTGCGAACAAATTTTTGCATCACGCTAATCCCACGATCGACAGTACGCGGAATCTTGATATGTTTATCCACTGCAAAACATCGTGTCATTGATTTTCCGTTAAAATTACGAACCTTCTGCCGTATCCACACGACACTATATTTTACCATCGTTAAATCTTTTATATGCCGCGCAAATCCGTAGCGTTATCCTGTTGATAATCCCATTATCGGACGAACAAGATGTAGCGAGATTCAAAAGCCCGCCATAAATCGTTCGTTCGAAATAATCGTAGTGCAATTAATTAGCAATAGCCGGATTGACGTAAGTATGTCGTATATTTACGTCATCTGCGAAAAAAAGAAAAAACAGAAGAGAGAAAGAAAGAAACACAAAGTGAGAGAAAAAGAAAATAAAAATATTGACAGGAAGAGCGGTTAATGGCGATTATTTCTGAGTGACAAGTAACATTGTTAACCGTCCGTTGTGCCGTAGTTATTACAACGTACGTCGCGGATTAACTACGAGCGAAAGATTGAATTTCTGGATAATACGTTGAAATATCTCATTATTAACACACACACACACAGAAAGAGAGAGAGAGAGAGAGAGAGAGAGAGAGAAAGACAAAGGAAAATCGCGAGCTGGGAATAAAACAAAAAAACAAAAAAACAAAAAAATAAACTCTTGGACCAAAGCGAAAGCACGCTAGAAATCCGCGTAAAGAATTTCGAATATCCGAGCAAATCGTAACGGGATTAAATACGCGCGGTAAATTCAGGTCAAGTTGAGCGGAGTAAAAACACTAGCCCAAAGGAGAACCCTTCATACGGGTGCCGTTTCGTTCGCGTATATACGACGATATAAGTCGGTAATGAATTATAATCAGTGGAAAACGATTGCCGCAGCACGTACAGGTCACATCCGAAACGCAAAAATCAACGTCGATTACTAACCGCGCAACGAAGGCATTCGTTCGGAAACCTGCACGTCGTGTTGCGTCGTGTCTCTCTATTAAAAAACGCAAATTTTACGACTGATCCGCGCTAAAATAGTGTTTGTGAAACGGCGCGTGTCAAAAGTTCGCGCACGGATCGTTACTCTTTTTTTTTTTGCGATCTTTTTATTAAGTCTCTCGCACATTCTTGGTGATTAAAATAAACCTCATATTTGCTCATCCAATCTGAGCCCGAGAGAGAGAGCTCGAGAACGGGAAATTATCGCGCTTTACAATTTTTCATACAACTCAAAAGGATTTCGTGACCGAGTTAAATTGAAAAATTCCGCTACGGCAAAGAACGTATTGCCTCTGGGCACATTGGATCGACAAATTTGCCGGGCGAACTGACAGGTCACGCGTGCTAACCATCAGTTTCATTGCACATGCATTGATCGTGGACAAATAAAATGGCCGGCAGCTGGTGACGATATAACACACCATAACACAACTCGAAATCACTATTCGTACATTGATTAATTCGCATAAATAATACATGCGATCGCCCCGCTGTCGCGATGCAAATAGAAAACACGTGTTAAATTAATAGCGTGTCTTCGAAAAGCGATGTTTCAGCTTGTAAAATCGCTCGCACATTTTGCAGTCCGTTCGTGAATCGTTACGCACCCCTTCTCGCATCGCGCGATCAATTTGTCAGAACTATGGTGGCCCGATCCTTGTCTACGGACAAGGAGGAGAGAAAGTCGATCACGCTTGAAAGAATCCGAAAAGCGTTTCCCATCCCTTGGCATGACGCTGTTAAAATATAATTTTTGGCAGCGGAAGCAGGAATCTATCTATCGAATGGAGTGACGAGACACGTCATTGATCAAGTTACAAAGCTCGCTGTTATACATGTATAAAACATTAAACCAACAACTTAGCACTATATCGACAAACTTTGCAATTTGATTGTACGTAGTTATTGCTATAAATATGCATCGTGCAAAAAAAAATAGATAAATACACGAAGAACACGATCTTTTGATTTTTCAATTTCTAAAGCACAAAACTTGACTCGTCGTGTAAATACAATTTTAAAGATATAACAGTTTCTCCACACTGTGACACGTACATTTTCCGTTTGCAATAGATTGTCTTGAGACATTTCGCTTCAAAACATTATTCATCTCTTTTTGACCCGGAAAATCTATATCTACGACTGTTTACATGTTATCACATTTGAAGCATATACATTGCGAACAGGAAGCAAAAAGTGAGTCAGAACAAAACTGGTCTTCATACATCACTGTTGCTTCCGTGACAAAGAGAGAGGGAGAGAAAACGCGACACTTTCACCCTCTTCACGTTCGGCGTAGCTATCGATTCGCATTTGCGTCCACAAAAGTTAATGCGGCGCAGACATTGCGCATATGAAATTGCGTAACACTCGGGGGTCAGAGTAACGACAAAAGCAGCATACGGAGAGAGATCCGGGAAGTCGAGGAAGGATAGTGCTTCGCTCTCGTGGCAACGTGCCACGTACCCGCCTCACGTTCACTACCAAATTACGTAGCAAGGCACAAGCGGTATAAGCGCGCAACAGGAAGACGTACCGAATCAGTACAAATAGCTTGATTCGCAGAATACTAGAATAGTAGCGCGGTATTCCAACGGTAAGCGGCTCTTAATCAGAACCGATGTAACCAACTCACCTATAATCGGAAGCTACACGCGACGTCTCCTTAGCGCAAATATACTTTCGATTATGTTACACGATTATTGGCGCAACTAGAAACTGTAATCCTATCGAAACTATAATCCGATCGAGTTCGCAGACACAAGCCAAGACACAAACAAGATTACAAAGAAAAAAAAGAAAGAAAACGTTGATAAGTAAATTTTTACTTTATAGAGCTTTTGACTTTCTCGTTCTTCGCGCTGCATCGTGCCATTTCTCCGTCCAAACATTGCGCGGGATTACTGCGTACAATTGTATACCACGCCGTAGTTATCGCAAACGAGCATGTAAAATATAAGAGCTTCTCGAAAATGTCTTTCTCGAGTCAGTCGTCGGAAAATGCGACGAAAATAGGAAATCGAAAAAGGATTTTTGAAAGTTCTCTGTACGACGGTGACGTCGCGCGCCTGTCTCTCTCGTTTTCCGTTTCTCGTTCTCGAATCTCTTACAGAGGCGGAAGCTAGCTAGGACTCAGCTCGCTCAATAATTCGTGACTTTGTCGAACACGCGATTCCTCGTGAATCTTTCACGTATTCACCGCTGGGAATGCGGCCGTCGCAGAGAAGTCAAACTACTCGCGGCGAAGATCCACAAGCGTCGCTACGACCAGAAATTGCCAGCTCTCGGCGGAAACGAACGACGCCCGGAACACGGCCGCATGCTCAACGAGGGAGCGATCAACGCGCTCCGACGTCGCAAAACATAGTCGTAGTGAAAGTACGTTGTATATTTAAACGCTGCGGGGGCATTACTCAGATCGCTGCATTCCCGATGCGATTGTCTTTGTGACCGGAGTCGCGTGGGCGCGAACGGTTAAATAAAATCCTGTAGAAGATTGTCAAGTTATTTTTTTCATGTAGGCGCGAAGAACGCGAACGAAAGAAAATTCGACTCCTTTTGTACTAGCAACGCGCTGTTGAAGGGCGAAGTAGGTGCAACTCCGCGTTGAATGTGGCACCAACTTGCTGGCGTGTCAATAACAGCCGGTCGAGTTCAGTAAACGTCAGATTTCACGCTATCGCGTAACGATACAGTATCGATTGAATATCATAAAAGTTTATGTCCATCACGTGCACAAATATATGCTAAGTAAAGCTAATACCGTGAATAAAAAGCTTTGAAACACGCTTTTCAAAGAACGGACGAGGAGAAAGGTTAACGAGAGGATTAATACGCCGGCGCGTCAATCGAGATGAAAACTGTTAGCCCGACCCGTTAAACTGCTGATGAATTCCGACGCGCTCTACACGTCCCGCGTAAAATGCACGTTCGAGCGCCACGCCAAACAAATGCGCGGCCCGTTATTCGCTCGAAGGCCCCTGCGACGAAAATCGCTATTCGGCCTGCGGAAAAAATCAGTAGCTTTCGGTAGCGTGAAAAAAAGCGAGACGGGGAAGTGTGGAGGAAGTAAAAAAAAAAAAAAAAAGAAAAAAAAGAAAAAAAACGAAGAGAAAAAACATTCGTATCTCCGGGGCCCTCAATCTCCGATGCGTTGTCCATCGCGCTGCACCGTCGATCCTCTTTCCGCCGGTGGATTTATGGAGAACGATGCATTACGTAAATTGCGAACACGCCGCGGGCGATAGGGGGAAGAGTAACAGCGGCGGGCGGCGGGCTGCGTTGGAATCGCGTTGCGTCAATCGAGAACGTCACGTGGCCGGTCGCGACGTGACGTCGCGTCGTTTTACGTCGCACCTACGTCGGAAGATAACGTTTTGGAGCCTCGTCGTTGGATATGATGTACCGACGGCTACATCGTCAAGTGTATTCTCTCGGAAACGCGGTGTCGTAATTTCGCGACCAAAAGAGAACGGAGATACAGTGTGAAGAGATTTCGACGGCGTTATTTCCGGTGTTTCCGATTATCAGAATTTTACTCGAAAATCTAAATACGTGAACATTACGGAATATGATACAAGGTAGTGTCACGTTAACAGTTTGATTATAATTGACACATTTGTAGCTGTCGGTGCAGCAGTTGAAGTTGACTTGGTGCTGTCGGATTTAACATCGTTGTAAGCGGATTTCCAGTACGAATCGAAAAAACGCTCGTACAAACCTGACGCGCGCGGCTATTCCGACATTGAACTATGGCGAGCGAAAAAATGAAACGAACGCGATGCAGCCATACATAGGATCGAGGAAGCACGACGCTTTTTTTCCGAGAGCGCGATCTCGCTGGCTGGAGCTAAATTTAAAGAGCGACCTTAATTTCGCGGGTATTCGCGTCGCTATTCGCGCGCGATTGCTCGCGTTGTATAATCCCGATTTCATAACCGTCATTATTTTCGGAGTAACTTGCACTGTGGGTGAAAAGGGCGGAAGGGCGGTGCACTTTGCGGCTATACACGTCGCGCAACGAACAATCGAAACCCGATGCATTGGTGCACGCATGCATGCGTGCGTGCGTGCGCGCGCGCGAGTTAGTTTAGCGCGACGAATAACGCGCACGCGACGATAAAACGTGACTGTCCGCTCGATGACGATATCGGCTACGGGCAAACAACTGGTCGAGCAAATATTTCGCAATGACGGGTCTCTCCCACTCTCGACATTATTAGCCGGGATTTCAGGATGGTCTTAATTACATTTTGCGCCAGTTCAATGCGAACGTGGTGAATGGCCCATTACGGTGTTCGACCGCGCCGCGACAAATTGAAAATCATAAATTGTCAGTTAACCGCGTGGATCGACCGCGAATGACAATTGGCTACGCGCTTGTACCAGCTGCTTGTAAATCTACAAGAAGTTGGTGGAAACGATTGATTAAGTTACATTCGATTGGAACAGCCCGCACAATTTTTTTGATCGAGAATCGTTTGCGATGAGGCCGCACACATATACTACTTGATGATATCAGCAGATATATCCCTTCTAGTTATAGCTTCCACTTCATCACAGATCGCACTTCGTGAATTGGACCGCGCTCTTAATCGCATTCCGATAACCAATACACGATTGGAATAGTGGATAACGCACTCGCGAACATCTCGCGATGAGTAGCAAAATTCTCACCGTCAATTGCTACGTTAATTCTCATCTTCTCACTAGATATAATCACTGTACACTACTACTTGTGCTATTCTAAAATTGAGATCATAAATCCTTCAGAGGAGAGTTCACTTTAAAACTGAATTGATCGCCAAGATATTTCAAGTTATAAAGTCGTAGATGTTGGACGGGAAAAATGTGTTAACTGGAACGATCTCTCATTTTCATCAGACCGTATGTTCTTCAAGTCTGCTACACGCGCGTCTTATCAAATATTCAGCAGCATAATGTTTAAAACGTGGAAAATAAAACTAGCGTAGCGCGATATAACTTTAACAAAATTTTAAATTGAGCCATGAATACTGATTTATTTAGCACCGAAAACCTAGGAGTTTCGGTGAATTTTCTAAATGAGAATCTTGAAACTTAGTTACTGAGGATATTTAAAGTTAGAGAGAGAGTTTTGTCCGAACTTTATGAAATATCCTGTCGATTAATATTTCAGACACGGAAAATGGAACTCGAACGATAATTGTATGGATTGAGTAAATTTACGTTCTTGCACTTTGAAGTTAGTCTTGTCTTATGAAAATCTAAAAACATTCTTATTAAGTAATTTAGATTTGTATAAATCAATTATTCTTCTCAAGTCTGACAAACTCCGAAGAAAGCTTTTCATGGAATAACATTTCAAATACGAAGGATAAAACCGGGGACAATAATAATACCGTCTGAATATTTTCGGCGCTTTTTGGGGTCACATTCGCCCCGAAAAAGATCGCTACGCGAACTACGTCGCGCGTTTATCGAGCAGCGACTCGATTGGCGCGATATGCGTCGAGCGAGGCGTGAAAAGGGAAAAGAAAAAGAAGGAGCGCACAAGGGGCGAGATAAAATGGTCCGTGGAGAATGCCGAATCCGGGGGAAATATCGAAGAAATCTTCGACGCCGGGAGGACCTTTGGCAAAAGAAATTGAAATAGTTTTGTAACGGCTTCTTAGAGTGAAATCAAGTGGTCGGGTAGAAAACCGTTACGAGATAAAGAGAAAAGAATCGATTCCTTTTGTGCGGGGTATCGTGCGAGAAGGACTGCTCATCTTTCGCACTGTAATATCGTGATTGGTCACGTGAAACGTTTCCGTCCTCGTCTCGGTCATCTTTCCTTTATTTCCTGCCGATGGCTATCGATCGGCGGTGTAAAGCTGGTTGGCTCTTGAAATTGTATTTCATTAATTCCCCTTCCCTCTAGCGTAGCTGCGTTTCCACGCATTTCATACATTCTAAACGGGACACGCGATAGCTGCGGAAAAAAGCGAGACAGCATGACGGAAGCAAAGAACAATGTAGGTTCCGCGGACAAGTAGATCGATTTCCCTTCCGTTTTCCCTCTACGCGCGCGTGCTATGTCAGCTTTGCGCGCTGCAACGAGCACCACGATATTTATTTGCGAAGTCGAGCATCACGGAAAGTTTCCTAAGCGAGACGACGTTGAGCGTTGTGTTGTACGTCGGTTTCAACCGACTTTTTAAATAGCTTAATTAATAATTTAATTTACTGTAAAAACACTCTTGAAGAGAAAAAATAGTTTTTGCACCACTGTTTCAATTGATAAAATAACACTGCAAATTGCGCGGTCGTTCTTATTTCTAATTTCCGCATAATGAGAAGATAACTAATGAAATATTGTTTTTTCTTACTATCAAATTTGAACCACGCTGCTACGAAGAAAAGAACAAACTTTCATGCATGCGAATAAAAGGACGATAAAAGACGGCGAGCCTACAACGCAGATCTGCTCGGCGAATCCAGAAGAGGCGCATATAAAGGGCTAAACAAAGACTCAAGAGAAAGAGTAGTGGCGTACAAGCGAGTGGAAAGAATACTGGAACAGAGCGGGCCAGCTAAAAGGAGACCTTGAGGCGAATTTGCCTCCTCTTCCTCTCTTTTCCTCTCTTTCTCTCTTTCGCCGAGAAAAGCAAGACTAATACCAGCCGTCGCGTTTTTTGCTGCTTTTAATCTGCAAATGCGTCGTGGTTTAAGTTAGAACGTAGCTTCGACTAGACGAGCTGAATACGTACGATCGCAAACACAGCTATGTTTAAAATTCTGAAATCTTTGTTTTAATTCATTTGACCATTCATTTTTTTTCTAAAACAAATGGTCATTTTTAAAACAACGTACCCGAGTATTAAAAAAAAAGAAGCAATAATTTAAATCCACGTACACGCACATGGTAACATTTGGTTTCTGCGGTATTCCACTTTAATTATATCTAACCGCATTTTTTCAATTTTTCATCTGAGGACAGATTATGTCACTTTGTGTGTTAAGTATCGCGACACAATGTGTGCACAACACATGTGCATAAAGAATAATTGTAGTTTAGTTTTCTGTGACACATCATAAAACAGAGAACGTCGCATTTTTATTTTACAAAATATATAAAACTTTATATATCATTATTATTTTACTTCTGTTAAATAAATAGTCGCCGAAATGTGTTATTCGTGAAATTCATTGTTCTTAAACATTGTACAAAAAAATCTCGTGTCTTTGCTTGATCCCGTTCACAGACATAAATTCTTACATGTATAAATCTGTCGTAGACGTGATAAGTCTTCTTCTTCTTCTCGTAACATTTTGGTCAGTACGCGCACAGGGATAGAATTTATTCGGGAGTTCTTCCCTTATCCTTCAGACAAGCCTCGTGACTCTCCTCCAAATTGTATTTTTACGTTAGAACTTTTATCGGCGCTCCCGAAGTCCCACGTTTCGTCGTCTCGACGTATATCCCGGACGTAACTAATGGCAGATCGTCGTATCGAGAGAACCGTGCCAATCCTGAACGGGATACCCGATAAAAATCCTATACGTTTATATCGACGTATCTCTCTCCGTGGAGTAGCTGAACGCAGGATATCGGATTTAGTACGGTCAACTTGTTTCACTCCTGCTCCCCCTATTTCGGTTCGAACTTATTTCTCCGGCGTTTAATTGGAGTCACAACCGAAATTCAGGCTGTGTGTTATACGAAAATCGATGTTCATCTCTGTTACCGGGATTAATCCATAAAAGGATGGACAGTGTCCTGGCAAAGCTAATATTACGTGAATTTTTTTAAGCCTGATAAAACGGCTAATTTAACGGATTATTATAAGCCGATATATGGTGCGCGCGTGCCGAAACGACTCACCAATTTTAAATAGCCTAGTTACCTCAATGTGGAATGAGACTAGATTAGATAGAATCACGGCGATGGGAATTTTTTTACATATTGAGATTTTATTTTATGATACTTGTAACGTTGTAAAGCTCGCTTGAAAAAATTCGTTGAACGTATAATATTTTTCGGACGATTTTGGAATCGGTCGAGCGCAGCTGATCGTGGCAGCTGGTTGTTATTTGCACGCTTTTCTTAGGCGTTAAGAGATTAACCATGCGCGATGTAATACGATAAGCACCAAATTTAATCCAACGAGAGAGATCGCACGAATTACCGCGCCAGCTGAAAAAGAAAAAAAAGCCGTACGCGCAGGCTGCGACAATCGCTTGGATTTCGCGCAGCGAGAAAATTAGTTTTTCTTAATTGAACGAGGGATATCCACGTTCGATCCCGCGTAATTGGAATCGTAAACCGTTGTCGTCGTCTCCATGAGAGCGAGAGGGGCGAGCGAGAAAGGGGGTTAACGGTTACCTCTCTTGTGACTGGTCGCGCGCGCGTGCGCACCAGTCACGATTATCGTGAATGGATTTAATCGGAGATTAGAATCTCGGAACACGGGTGGCAATCCTCGCGGTTGTATCAAAGATGCCGAGAGAGCGAGCAGGAACCGAACGATGTAAAACGTTTTATTGCCGATGTTTTCGAGAGAGAACGGTTGATAATAAAAGCAATACATGCGTAAAAGAAAAATGAAAATGATAAAAACTGTGTGTTCTGAAATAATAAAATTAAAATATGTGACATATGTACACTTTTTTCTGTTTATAGGTATCATACAAGTTCAATATATTCAAAATAAAAATTCTCTCTCTCTCCAACGTTCTTACGTTACTAGACGGTGCTGTACATTTTCATTCTTCCCATCTTCATTCTTTCAGACGCCTCATATGCTGCAAGTCGGAAAATTCGCAAACGGTAACTTGTTTTCCGCAAACTCGCGCGTGTATCCGGCGGATATACAAGACAGGGACGCGGCAAGTGCAGTAACCTTACGGAAATTTATTTACACATACGCGTCGAGGTTGCGTACGCACCGAGATGCACGCGCGGATAAACGAACGGACGGACGGAAAAGATCTACGGGGTCTACGCTCTGTTTTCATCTTCGTCGCAAGAAAATCGTCGCCGAGTCTCTCACGCGCGTGGCTTTTCCGCGGAGGCTCTATGAGAGCGGAAAAGAGAGATCTTCCAGAGCGGTGGATCCATCGCGGGAGTGATTTAAGTAGTGACCGAGCAGTCAATGCATGCGCCTGCATGTGCCTCGGCGCGGCAATTCCGGGAGAAGCACGAAAATATCCGGCTGGCCGTCGGCCAACTAGCCGCCGGTTTTCCGCCGTCGTTTCGTGCAGGCCTCTCCTCGCACGTATACCGTCAGGTATTTATGGATTGCCGTTTGCGGATTTATTGGTATCGGCTGTATTTACGCGATACTCCGCCTCGTATAGTTCGCCCTAATAATATGCCGGCTGTGCAGCATACGCGCCGCCGCTGCTGCCAACGATGATATCGTTCGTCTCGCCTGCGAATATTTACGACGTTACGCCTTGAAAAATCGCACTAGGGTTCTGCACGAATATTCTCGCTTCTCGCTTTCTCTCTCTTTCTCTCCCTTTCTTTCACTCTTTTCTTTTCTCTCTCTCTCTCTCTCTCTCTCTCTCTCTCTCTCTCTCTCTCTCTCTCTTTCCTTGCCGAATTCGTGCTATTTCGTATACTTGCATCGACCGCTCGTTTATTCCTTTATTGTTCTGGCGCTACACTTTCCGCGATGTTACGACTTGCTTGCAGCACGACTAGTTCGTTGACTGACTGATATATGCAACAAGATGATCTTTCATGGCATTTTTTGGTACAGCGTAAACTTTGATTAAACGATTCCGAAGAGAGCCATGAAAAAGTTTCTTGTTGAGGGACAAATATGAATTATTAAATAGAGAGCGTAAAAACTAAAGGATATATAAAATGGATGATATCGTTCCCGATATGATGAAGGGAAAAACAAGCATCAGCGGGGGGTTTTCATCCATAGAGAGATCGCCTCGCGACTCGCAAATATTTGATGGAAAGGCTTTCCCATCCAAACTGGCGGAAGGTGATTGCGGTTAGCCAGTTACATCGGAAATTCAATCGTTGTGTGCCAGCGAGCAAACGCCGCGAGACTCGCAAATCCCTTGCGGCTTCGTTCCAAGGAAACTCGCCGGGAAAGCCGGCGGAATATGGCAGTAAGGGGAAGAACAAAGTAGAAAGAAACAAACGAACTCCCTGGCACAAACTATTCACGTCGTCCTCGTCGTCGTCGTCGTTGCGACGTCATCGTTCTCGTTGTCGTTGCCATCTCACAATCCTTTCTTTCTACATCACTATTTTCAGGATTTATATTCGAGTTTCTCGCAGCATATCTATGATTTATGTTATCTCGGAAAAACTTGATTAAAATTAATATACGAATTATACGGGCGTGAAAAAGAATCGTTGGCGCGAAAAAAAAAAAAAAAAAAAAAAAAAAAAAAACGAAAAAATCAAGACAAGGGCTAACGACAACAGCGTGCGTTTCCCGGAATTCTTCTTTTCTTTTTTTTTTTTTTCCATCCTCTCGTCCCGGCTTTCAGCGACTGCGAAAGGGCCAAGTCACGAGCCGACTCGCGCTCGCAGGGAGGAGTGAGCAGCATATCACGCGATTCCGCAATCATACCCGGCAGGGTAACATGCACTCGCGTTCTTATCGCGACCCGCAAAGTGAAATTATTCGACGCGAGCCTCTGTTTCTGATACGGAGGTTCGGCGAGGCGCGCGACGCGTTTGGCACACGTTAAGGGAGTTTCGAAGCGGTTTTGACGACGCCTCCGGGATAAAAAGTGGCCTGATGAATGCTTATCGGCACATTCAGCGCAGCGAAAACACTTGCACATCGCGAAACACATAGGTACGTACGGAAGATAATTCGTGACGTTGAGATGCGCCGGCCGATTGTCACTGTGAGAAATGGGTTAACAAAGAGGGCTATTTTCGAGCGTGAAAGCGTGAGCCAGAAGGTAATCGAGGTTAATTAACCTTCGGATTAACGACGTGCTACTCTCCCTGTAGATTTTACAAGACTACTTGTGTGCTGTACATGGAGATTTAATTTAGTTAACCAGGATTATAGTATTAATCGATACAACTAGGTTAAAAGATTATATAGGGCGTTAAACGTGAAAAAGTATTAGCGGTTCAAGAAAGAAAAATTTTCGCGGCTAAAGAAATAATCAAAATACACATGCAAATCGAGAAAACTCGTCAGTTTTTATTTCGTTTGGAAAATTCTATTTTTCAATGATTATCACAATAAACGTAATTCAACTACGAACAATCAATAGTTAGAGAATTTGCATATTGTATTCTAGTTGCGATCGAACAAATATATATATGTGTAAAAAATGTACATATATATGTACATGTATATATACGTACATATATAAAGTTCTCCATACCATCTGCCGTTGATTACTAATTAAATGAAATGTTTTATCGTTCCACTGTGCAAAATATATATTCGATTGTTCAGTAAACGGTGTTTCCAACGTCGCTCGCTCACGATTCTCGACTCACTTTTTTTAATAGAACGTCGAATCTAAGTGGCCACCCTCGCGAGTTTCGCGTTTAAGACCGAAATTGATTTTTATGTTCGTGAGCCGAAAGAAACTAGGGAGCGCACATCTGTGTTGTGTGTGGCCGATCGTGTCGGTATTTCTTAACGAGGGTATACTTTTTCAGTCATTAGGTGATCGCAATCGCGCTAACCATTGTGATTACGCGACGACGTTGGTGCACGGTACGTCGTTGGAGGCTCACGTGCCTAAGTGGCCCCAGTCGCGCGGTTTCGTTGTAACGAACGTACACATAAGGATATAGGGAAATAAAGGGGGCTAAAGACCGTCGTTACACCCCTCTGGTGAGAACACAGCCGGCGTATCGGGAGGGCGTGGAGCAGATGGAGAAAGAAGGTGCTGGTGTTTGCCACGAAATCTCGAGCCGATGCGCGATGTGCATGCATACGTACGTACGTCGACCCGTTGTCTAAACCGATCGCGAGATTGGCCGAGAACGAGGAAAGAACCTGCCAATTATGACGGTGTAATTAATAGAAATTACTGGTCATCGACGAGAAACGTTTGATGGAAACGCGAGCGTTCTGTTTCAGGCGAGGCCTAACGCCAGATTATGCGCTATCACGTCGCTTGTTCAGACGGCTGCTAAGTTTCGCAAAGGTGAACATTATGCGCGATACGAGCAATCTTAAAAATTATTTTCAGCGGGTGAAAACCCGATGAAAGCCAACGATTAAAGTGTGCTTGTTTTAAGCGCGCGTAATCGAAAACTTAAAATGCGGTAAAAAAAAAGAAAGAAGATTTATAAGAAGCAATTTTGACATTTTTTTGCTGTGACATTTGTATGGTTGTACCGATGTCTTTGTCGAGCATTCGGATATTCCTGACGGATAAACGGTACCATCTGGCGAATTCGATCGGTCTATAAATTATCGAGACACGACTATCGACTTGTTCGCCATATCATATCATCGGTAGCACGTCATCTGACGAAAATCAAGAGTCAAAACACGTTATTATTTGAAAATTTTTCTCGATATGTGATAAAAACCTAAAATAAATATAAACCATATAAACACATGACGGGACAGTACGAAATAAAACTACGTCCTTTCTTGCCGTTACACATGTTCGTGCTTGGAAAAGTACAGAGTTGCAGAATCTAAGTAGATGGAACGAAAGTTGTGCTTATCGCAAAACTTTGCGAGCATGAAAGAAACATTATCACAAATATGAGCAATCCCTTTGAAAATCGTTTACGACGTAGTCGATTTAGAATATTGCTCGCATATATAAGGTAATCGAGGTTAATGAAAAAACAAAGCGATTGCGAGACACGCAAACTACTCATTCGTATATTCTCTCGTTACTTTTATAAAAAAGCATGCAAAGTATACAAAACAAAACGTGCAACTTACTTTACGATGTAGAGAATATCCGATGACTTTATTATTGCCTATCGGAAATCTGAAACAATTATATAAAACATACATATTTATTTAAAAATAGATTTCAAATAATATTTTGTTACTAGGGCAGACACGTATTCAAACTGAACAGATGTATGAAAGTGAGCACACACGTTCAGAGGGGGGGTTTTGAATTGTGCATTTCTCGGCAAAATAGAAAATCTTGCTCATTAAAATGTGCAGCGGGCGAGCATCCGACATTCTGTAATATTAATCGAACGGCGAGCTCTGGAAGTGCGGAGATCTAAATTCACTTTCCAAACAGGTGGGGGCGAGAGAGTCGTTAAAATTCAATTCCAGCGTGAGCATTAGGCCGAACGAGTTAAACGCGCACACGTTCGAGTCTCGAAGAACGTTGTTCCCGCGCGTGACTGCTGGTAAGGTCAGCGACTTGTGCCGTATGAGAAGCTAGAGAGCGCGTAGCCAAGCATTTTCTACCCCTTTCTTTCGCATACGGCGCGGCGAAACGTCTACCTTCCGACGTTTTATGTACCTCTATCTACCTATATGCGTGCTCGACCATGCATATGCGCGTACGCGTTATTTATTCGTTTGTCCAAAACACCGGGTGTCCTGGCGTACATCTCTATCGCTGTTTTATTCGAGATATATACATATATATAATAACGATATTTAATATTGAAAGATCAAACACATTTAGCAAATTAAACTAGGATTCGTGTCAAACGCTTTTAGCAAATTAAATACATACACATGTCGATGACAAGATGTAGTTTATAATCAGATAAATACAGATAAACTTCTCTTTCGTATTTTATTAAAATTCAATTGAATTATATTTTCTATTAAAAATATATCTTTAAACAGTTCGTATGCGAAAACAGCGCGATAATTAAAATCATCTTGAGCTTCTACGCGTCATCGTATGTATACGATCAGCACGAAGATTATTATTTTACGAGATATCATTTGCGTTTCTCAGAGCAAAGCAAACGCATAAACGATACAATTAATGGGTTTTCAGCAGCAAGATTGAAACCAGCGCGGAATTTCGAGGATTAACGCTCGGTTAAGCTTATGTGCCGGGGAGCAACGACTCGATACGAACAGTGTAACCGTCGGCGGTAAAGTAAACGCTCGGTGACGAATACCAATGAACCATATACATCTCTATTTACATTCGCGTGCTATGTACGCTCTGCGCGCATTGGTTGTGGAGGCCGTTGCGTAGGTACAGCCCTGCTGGCATACCTCCCGAAGTATATACCTACGGCATACTCGTGTATGTATATATATCAGACTGACGTGACGCTCGGGGACAACAAAACGAGTCCATCCCCACGCTCTCAAATGCTCAGGAACTTAAATATTTATTGGAATTTAAAAGTTTTGCTCCTCGGAGTATTTAAGAGTTTGCCGAAGCAATAACGGGGGCGGGTCTCTCGCGATGAACACGAAAACGTGTACTCCATGAAACACCGCTGTTGTCCTGTTTACGGTTTTCCGTTTCTTGTTTTCCTATTCTTCGCGCGAGAGAATGATGGGGACAAAAACCTATGGAACGCCGGTAAAACGACCGACAACAGACTCTCGCGAGGAGGAGTCCTTTCGTTTTTTCCGCGACGTGTCGCTTTGTCTGGTGCGCTCTTCGGAGAGTTCGCACATCTATTCTTAAATAAAGAACATTTTATGAAACTTGCCAATCTTTAATTTGTGTTTGGAAAATTTCTAGTTTTCAAGTTCTTATAACTTTTCACACAGCGTGACTGTATTCCAAGTTCGAAGATGGTAAAAGACCAAGACGACGCGAAATCGGCAAAATATATACCGCGACTTCTCTTTCGACGTTCCGTATTATTATCTGGATAACGAGGCCGCCTAAAGTTGTTGGAACTCTTGAAGCGAGTTGAGTGCGTTTCGACTGGATGTATTCTAATAACAATTCACAAGCGGCGTTAATCGCCGACGATGGAGAAGGACGGCAAATGCCGGATGCGCCTGCACGGTCGCCCGGCGCGCTTCCGCTCCTCTAAGCGGGAAAGTGTGAACGATAGCGTTACGGATGAACGAAAGCAGTCGCCTTCTTGGCGCAAGCTCGTCACCCCGAACCTTCGTCGAGCTAATAATATCCTCGTCATCGAGGAAAGCCTCGGACGCGACCAGTACCACATATTGGATCGATAATTCGACGAAGCTATCGGTCAGAACACGTGAGAAAAATTCTGTCTCGACAGAAATCGTGCGAGAACTGTGATATTGCTGCTACTGAAAATGGAACGGAATTTTATGTTCTTCTAATAACTTTTCCTACTTGGTAAAATAAACGCTCGCGAATTATAATTTTTTTTTTTTTTTTATATGTACGCGCTAGATTTTCTACCTATAACTCACACGCACTTGCTATAAATGTACTTACATTTGATTACGTTATCTTTTACGTTAGAAAGTGTCGCACGTGCGCGATAAATGCGCATAATAATGATACCAGCATTCTATATATGCATGATGCATAAGCGATATCTCTGGAAAGTCATCTGACAATGCGTTTATCTTCAGAATTTCCATTTAAAGCACTGTGCTGAACATTTTAATACCCTTTGGACACTTTAATTATTCGACGAGTGGCAGGAAACGCGGGGTTATTTTCGGAGGAGAGCGTTTCATCGAGTAGTAAACCAAACGGAAGAATGCGATTTTACGTCGGTCGATCACAGAGACCGTTTCTCCTACCAATAGTCGTATGAAGGTATCCAGAAAGGAAGAGAACTCCGAAGAAACAAGAGAGAGAGAGAGAGAGCGAGAGAAAGAGAAAGCATCATTTTTATTAGGCGCTCTGAGGTACAATTTTCTCAAGCGCATAGCCATTATAATAAAAAAAAAAAAGGCAAACAAAAAATAGTTAAACACAAACAAAATTCGATTATAAACACAAAAAAATTCATAAAAATAAAAGAAAATACAGAAAGTGTGCATAAATATGAAAATACAAAATATGATAACAATATAAAAACACAAAATATGAAAATAGTAAAAGTGCATAAAAATAAAAAAAAAAATATAGAAAAATAAAAGAGAGAGAGAGAGAGAGCAAAGGGTAAAGAGCAAAAAAAAAAAAACGCGGTCGGCTTTGTAATGCAGAACGACTCAGCGCGCTCGTGCGATCACAGAGGACGGGTGCGGTTTCGGTGTGTTCGACTTCCGGACGGTCACGGGGGAGAGGAAACGAATTGTCACGCGGATTGTCGCTTTAACCAAGATGAAACGCGAAGGTCGTAACCTTAACGAGACGGAAACCGTGCCGTGACGGGGGCGGCGGTAAATTTAATTAACCTAGAGCTCCCCGCTGGGGGTTGCTGCCGTTGCTGCCATCGCCTCCTACGTATGAATTGTAAAACCGCGCGCGCGCGCGCGCCACGCAAATAACTCTGAGGATATTAAAAGAGCGCGCCGGAAGCGCAAATGAAACGGCGCAGGGTTGTTGCGCGATAAACGCGGGAGTGCGGAAAAAGAAGAACCAGGGATCCTTTGATATGGCGATGACTCGTCGATTTAGCTCGCGCCAATTAACGCATATCTGCGCCGCGAAATTTGCATCACTCCCCGCTGTGATCGGGAGAAAATAGAGACGTCACGAGTCGCGTATCAGATCGTTATAGACCGCACCGCCTGCAACTACATTCGCGACTTTTACGTTAATTACACGGTGGCGGTTTTGCATCGTGACACATCGCTCTGTCTCTGCGCGTAATAAAGTATCGCTCTGTATTTGCATATACAGAATGTATCAAACATTCAGAATGTATACAAAGTCCCGCGCTTTTTTCTCGATGGTTAACAATAAGACTTGGTTGTGAGTGAATATCGATAAATATTTCAATGATACACAGCATCGATCAATTTTAAATTTACATGACCGGAAATATAAAGAATATTAAAAAATATTTATATATATATATAACCGATAAAATATTGCAGGCTAGTTTGCGGCTTTGACACTTGGATAAAGATGTTGAAAATAAAAAGAATCTTTCAATATCGTTTTTTTTTGTCTAAAATTTAAAAAAAAGAGACTTGTGTGCAACTTTTGATTAAACCTGTACATCGCAGAAAGTATCGCGTTTTCGTCGAGGCTCTGATTCCTTTGCATTTCGTACAACCGTAATCAACGACAATAACCATCGATCTTGCGAAGCTGCTGCGCTTCCTCCGTCTCGCGGAAAGACGGCAAGGAAAAACGTTCTGTAATCTTGATCGGGCTGTTGGGTAGAAAGCGGCGATAAATACTATCAACCGCAGCGGCTGACACGGTGAGCTACGACGGGCTGTGAATCTCGAGTTTGTACACGGTGAACATACAGTTCTCCATTTATTGTCGAAGTTAATGGATAACTAGAAATGTTTCTGTGTATAATTCTATCAAATAAAAGTTTTGTGTTGCGACATCGTGTCGCAAATACAAATGCAGAAAAAAAACAACAATACTGATCAAGAGCGGAGAAAAATAAATACACAATACATTTACGACTGCAATGTTGACATAAAAATGATACGTAATGGTCAATTAATCTTGTGGACATTTTACATCACCGTATACATCACATTCTGCGCACTTGCGCGAAATGCATTAAATACGTAAAGCCATTTGCATTTGATAAAATTAATGGTTAAATAGTAATCAAAATGCTCGGTAATTTCATCATTCGTTAATTCCAACGTGCGATTGGGAAGATTTCCTGAAATATTGAAATAAAAACAGCGGATGTTAAGTTTTGACAACGCTACGTCGTCGTTTGTCGTTAAAAAAGAAGAAGAGTATTAAATTAATGTCGAATACGAAAGCAGAAAGATACGTATGTGGTTTTCAGTAAGGAAGAAAAAAAAGTTCTGGCAGCGGGGAATAATATGCACGGACGACGGTCGGAATGCAAATGGCCGATGCAGTCCATTCGTGAAACGACAGTGACATTATGGTGACGTCATGTTGACGTCAAGGCGACATTCAAATCGCGGATTCAGACGTCAAATAGCTTTTTTACCCGCGAAAAAATAGCGTATGCAAATCGCGCCGCGGAAACGCTCGGCGGATTTTCTTTCATAAAATTCGCGCTACGAGAATTCGCCGGAAATCTCTGTCACGCGTGTTTCAGGCTCGAGTTACTCTGCTTACTTTTCCGCGTTCGTTGTCCGCTGGTGCGCGAAATATCATTCGAATCCATCGTGGACGCGAGAGCATGGATAGGTATCCCTATCAGAATTCGTAATTAAACTTTTCAAAGCCTCGTCGTGATACGAATGCGCGCGCGAATCTCGGGACTGATGTAGCAATATGAAATATGAATTAATCGCTTTATTATAAATTCCCTTCGATGTTACGAAGATTGTGATAACGTTAAAGGCACCAAATTCGTTCGTATTGGCACGGCGCGCGTTTTCAATAACCGAGCATGATCAGTACCATAGATTTTTCTTCATTCGAACTCTCTCAAATAAAGATGATTTCTTTCCTAGCCGCGTTTTTTTTTTTCATTCACGTTGCTGACAGTTACGCTGACAGTCGCGATTACATTGTTAAATAATTTAATTAAGCGCTCTCTAGACGCGCGTTAAATCTTTTTTCTTCCAAGGCTGACCTCTCTCTCTCTCTCTCTTCTCTCCGCCACTTTCAATTTATTTAGCAAGCTTTTACGCTTTAGCTTATCGTATAATCCGCTATCCGTCCGCCGTTGGCTATTTATTTGCGCGCATTTAACAACTCTGATCGAAATAAAGAAGCTTTAACGCACTTCGTCGTTAAACGGTTTATTTCACATCTTTTTATGATTCTTCTCTTTTTTTCCTCCATTTCCACTTGAATGCCTTTATTTTATTGTTTGATCGCCACAATATCTAACACAATTAATGGCAATATTCCTTTCTACGTATTACTTTATTGTGCGGCTTAACGAGCTCTCGTTGGCGATGTTAATTACTAATGAAAAATGATCAGTGCGTTGTCAGGAAGTGACGCGGAGACTTTGCAAGTGGCTATGATAATTATAAAGATAGCCCGCGCGCGCGATTATTAATATTCATTAAAAGTACAACGGCGGAACTTTTGTTACGAAAACAAGAGAAAATACTTTCGTTTAAAAAGCAATACTTCGAAAAATAATGTCGCCGCGTCAAGTTTCGTGATGAAGAGTAATCATCGCCGATCGTAATGAGCGAATATAAGTCAACTGAATCGCGATCGTTATACATCATGTTCTCTCTCGTTTTTTCTCGCTTTTTTCCTCTCTCCTTTTTCTGATAGTATTACTTGCGCGTACACGCTCTTGTGCGATGCTTTTCCCAACGCGGGAAACCGTCGGATACGGTTAACGAGTTCGCCTCGACGCCAAGTCCGCACGACTGAAAACTTTTGCATTGTAATACGAAGGCGACTCTACTGTCTTCCTTCGTCTGTTCTGTGCTGTATTCCATCTCTCGTTCTCTCATCTTCCTTCCGCAGCCTCTCGCGTCTCGTCCAGGTTCGCCACAGACGCCAAAGACTCCTCCCCTTTTTCATTCTCACGCTCGTCGTCACTGACGGATCTCTCAGTAGATACTTCTCTTCTCAAGTCTTGCTTTGAAGAAATAAAATGACAAGATAACGATAATATGTTATTTTTTTATTTTTATCATTTATTTTATTCACGTTTCGTAAGTAGATATATTTTAGTTTCTTATTTTTAGCGTTCTTCATTATACATATTTGTTTCTATTATTTAATACATTTTTCTTTTATCTAATTATCATTTCTTTCTGCGTTTATTTCAAACTGTTAAAATTTGCCACCTTTTGCTCTCGTTTCCATCTTGTCTGTTTAACGCGCACGATGACGTAAGACACTCGTGATAATTAGGCGCGAGTCCCCTCTGCCCTCCGTCTGGTAAATACCGTTGAAAGTTTCTGACGTCGTCGTCGGTTCAAATCCCAAGAAGATCCCCAGTGCGATATCTCTCTTAATCTCACCGAGTCCCCCGTTAATTTCGAGTAGATGCGCCGTGAGTTGCACAGGCGTCGTCGTTAAGCGTTCTTCAGGACGTAACGGCATCAACTTGTACGCCTTTCTAGGATGATAGAAACGCGGACCTCTCTCTCTCGGAGTTTCTATTATCCGTCCCATCCGTCACGAAAGCTTTGTCGCCTGATGCGGGCGTGTCGCCTATGTGCGCGAGTCGTAAATCTCGCGCGAGTAGGTGCAAGCTGTAAAATCTTCAAAGTTGTTCTCTGTCAATCCCAACTCTAGTCCAGATAAGCTATACGCTTTTATCATGACGATGGATGTGCGGGAAAAGTTTGATAATAAGCAAGATTGCAAGCGGAAAAATATTATCTTTTTCCTGAAAATTACGCAAAACTCGCACGTCAATCTCGAGTGTCAATAGGTTTCTACGCAATAGAGAGATTAAAAATAGTTGCTTACATGTACACGCGAAATGGAATTGTACCTGTTTCGGTATACGATCGGACATGTAATTCCACGCATGTTAACCGCAATATTGTACCTTGCTTCGCTGTTAATATATGTCGATTATAAAGCAAATGGCGTGTACGGCTTATACGTTTGAAAGGTAAGCAACCACATTTGGTAACTGTAGACAGTCCGAGTTAATTAACGCAAGAGCGTATATACGAGTTCAGTTACAAGAATAATTTAACAAACACGGCTAAATAAACGTGTTGATGTAAAGACAGTAACTCTATAAACATCTTGTATGTACCGAGAGAATATTTTACCTGAATATACTTCTGGATGCGTGTAAAATTTGTTTATTTTTTATTTTAACTGAATAAAATATTTGAAAAATATATTGCAACAAACGTTCTTGAGCGAAGTACACACTATGCGCTCTATTCATCAAAAATGCAAAAGCCGCGACACGGCGACAGTAAACGTATACATACGTATCGGAGAGACGTAATGTCCAACGAGATCGAGCTTTAGCGAAAGTAGTTTCGCGTTAAACTGCTGCTTTCTGCGCAAAGTTCTAAACAACCGATAATAGCAATCTATTAATCGCGGTAGTACCCCATTGAGTTGTAATTCGCGAATGTCAGCTCGTAGTAACGTATACGACCGATAAAATTTAGCTACGTTATACAGGAAGTTAAAGCAAATGGCTGTTTCAATAATATCACACAATAAAAAAGAATTAGTTACTTAAGCGTGTATTAATGCAATGAATTTTTTATAAACATTGAAGTTTTAATAGATTTTGATATTTGTAACAATATTTTGATATTTGTATTTAAAAAACCCGGATATTAAGCTGTATTATTTTCACTGCGCACCAAAGGTGTTATTCACTAAATTACATTGGCGGCATATTGAAATTTAAACCAGATGCATTTCAGGATTAAAAGTTATAAACCAAGAGTAATAGAAATAATTGCAAGGAAAAGCGTATTTACCTAATTTTGAAAATTGGAATAACCGCTTGTAGCACTACCAACTACTGTGCACTCTATACAATTAAACCTGTACGATTAAACTAGAAATAGCATTTTTAAACAGAATAATAAACAGAATTTTTCAAGATAGAACGTACATGCAATTTTAATCAATTTTTCAATGATATAAGGATTATTAACATCATAAATATTTATCAGAAAATAAAAATTTGTCAAAAATATACTAAAATAGTCGCTATTTGTTGGCGATTAAATAAAGAATTATTTTGAAATTTATAGAAATATTTTCTTTGCTGTATGTATACAATTGAAGCGACTTATACTTTTTGTAATGAAGCAGTAATTATTGTGAAGATTTAAATTTTTTTTCTTATTTTACGACTCAATTATAGATATCTCTCTCTTGTATAGATTAAATCGCTACGAGGTAGGAAGGCAGGAAGCAATGGAGCGATAGGAGAACGACGAAGTGATCCAATAAGCAACTACAGATTCTATGAATCTCTCGATTCTATTGTTTTCAAGTGAGTACAAGAGAACTAAGCGTTTGAATGTGTGTGATCATTCAGAGCGTCTGCGATTGTTTCTCCATTTAATAATCGAAGTGCGCGTCTTCTCTGGATCATAATCCATACATAATGAATCTTATACAAACTATGTTTCAAAGATTACTTATTAAATCTAGCAAAAATTAAAAAAAAAGATGACAAAATTAACTTATTAATATATTCTGTCTCGTGGTATTTATGTGTTAAAAATAATTCCGACCAACTCTAAGGTTTGAATAAAAATGAAAAACTCTAATATGTGTTTTACTTAATTTTATACATAACTTTTTTCGCCTAATCGCCGTGAAACACCCGGCTAGTAATTAAATAAGCTCGCAATTCGCTGTTGTGATGTCTCGGCATTGAAACAGTCAGCGCACAGCGACGAATGTATGAAATGCTGTATATGCTCTCGGAATAGAATGTTCTTTGCGTAATAACGAACTAACTGCATTATTCGTGTAACGTGATTTAATATCTTGGCACAACTGTACGTTGCCAGGAACGCAAAGACAATCCTATTACAATGCGCCTGGCAAGTTCCAGTTTCATGTATCAAGGTGAAACAATGGGATCGAGGATTTCGTGGGATCTTTATGTACCGGCGCGGCAAAATTCCCGTTGCATCTTGTAACTTCGTGGCTCTTCTCGCAGGCCACGTAGGCATCGCAACAACTTTGCCCGACTGCTTGGACGCGTTCTGGACATTAAAAGCGCGCGCGGGCAACGTACGGCCCGGCTAAATTTATCCGCGAAATACTGAACATTCCCCGCCGCACCAGTGGAAAACGACGCTATATGTACAGCCGTTCGTGGTGCTCGTTTATAGGGCTCGTAGCCCCGTTATTATCGCGGCCGAGAGTTACGAGCATCGTCCGGTAGTGTGCCATTGTCGACCTCGCCAGACCTTCTTGCCTTCGACCAGAAACGACCAGAGATTCTGAATAAAAAATAATTCTCTTGTAAATGCTGTTAGAATGTATTTAGAATCAGACGCAACAAAAATACGCACGATGTGAAACGTAGTTAAATTCGTTCAAACAGAATAACATATTACACTATTGTTCTTCATGGAATACTTGGTCAATTTTCTCCCGATTTTCTTGCCCTCTGATTTTATCTTCGTTTTAATATAAGTTACATAAGAAGAGAGAAAGAGAAAGAAAGAATTTAACGTCATAATATAAGACGAAAGAAGAAAGCGAGTTCCCAGAGTAGCTCTTCTCACATAAACCCGAATCTTTCCGACCGCCTTTTGGCATATATATATATATATGAGCAATGCGTCTCGAGATCCCGACTTTTAAAGATTCTCAAAAACGAAGGGTCCTTTTTATTATATTAAATTGAATACCAAGATTCCTCGCATTTTCTTCATATCGATCCCAGCGCGCGCCACGAAGCGGCATCTTTCAACAACCGTAGGACGACGGTCACGAAGTCCCGGCAAATTATTTGAGGAAGTTTATTCGGTCGTCGAGATCTCTCTCTTCCTTCTTTGGAAAGTGCGGCGCGTCTCGCTATTCTCCGAAAGACCAAACTTGACGCGCTTATCGCCATCTTCTCTTTCGGAGGCGCGCATGATGATTTCGCGGCGATGAACTTCCTTTCCGGAGAGAGAGAGAGAGAGAGAGAGAGAGAGAGAGAGAGAGAGAGAGAGAGAGAGAAAAGGTAGCAAGTAGATGAGTTTTTCGCGAGACCGCGCGGGTCCCGCATCAGAGCGAAAGCGTGTGTCCCGGATCGGTTAAATAGACGGAGAGATCGACGAGCGTGGATATACGCGTGGCAGCAAATATTTGCCGAGCGCTTTCGTGAAGTCGCTGTGTGTGAACGCGAGACACTTTCTGTCCCAAACGGGAATCTGTTTGCCCTCGAGTAATCACCGTATCTCACCGGTCGATCGATCGAGTGAGTGAGATACGAGGAACGATGCGAGGTGACTCGGTCAAGCGCGGCGTTGGACGAGTTCCACGTAGAGAAGAAGGTATCGTTAGCTACTTCTTCAATATCGACCGGTACTTAAACCCCGATGTCATATTTAAGTTGCAGCTATAACGTATAACAGTTTCTAGCTTTTGCACACAAGTTTTTCATAATCGTTTCTGAAAAGATAACCGCGGAAAAAAAAGTATGTCTCTTTCTTTGATATCTTACAATGACTGAAACTTGCCTTATATACAAGTGCGCGCTGTCAGTATCTCCGACATAAATAATGAACGAAATATAGACACTTTTCTCTAAATGTTGCATCTCTCCGAGTCTCACGCTGACGATATGGAGAAAACGAGAAGGGGAAAAAAAATACATAGCGAGACGAGAAGGAAACGCTATGATACTCGAGAGAATCGTTTCTCCGGGCGGATACGGAGTATACGCATTAAAGACATTTTGATATTATGCAAATGCGATTAAGCGCGCGGAAGGTAACATGGCACGCGAGCGACTTCGTCGTTCCCCATGGTCTCCTCTCGGGATACTTTCAGAAAAACGTTGGTGGTGCTGCTGCTGCGCACCCGTTATCGGCCGTATTCCACCGTAAATGCTACGCGGCGGATCGCACGTTTCTCGCGAAACGTCTCTCACGCGCTCGCACGCGGGAACGAATATAAAATCGTTTCGGCGTATGGCGCCGTGCGATAGTTTCATACATAAAATCGCTGCTTCGATCTGCAAATCGTTTTCACGATAATCTGTCCAGTGTGACGTAACGTGCGCCCGCGTTCGTTATACTCGTCTTTTATTTTCTTCAACTCATCATTGTCGTAAACTCCTATGGAGTACGTATAAATAGAACAGTAACAAGGTGTCACCAACAGGATTTGTAAAAAAAAAATCAGAACACAAACAGGAAATTCAATTTTGCTTAACAAAAAACGTGTAAACTATGGAGTTGACATCTTAAAACGGATTTTATTGTAACAATATCATGTGATTTGCTTCTCTTGATTTTAAATATGACATTTTTATTCGCGAAGTTTTTATGTGTCTCTCCGCTTTGGAAACATTTTACGTTGTATAGATAACTAGGACTAACAGCCTTTCGGTCAGCTGTATCGACCAACAATTACTGACATGTAAACGAGTTTTCAACAGTCAACAAGTGCCGGGACAAACTTCTGCTGGCCAACAAAGTTACGAATCCAGTTTGGGGATGAATTCTTTGTTGTCCAACTTTATTAGAAGTCAATGTAAATAGTACGTCAGATAGACGCAAACGTTGGGGTGTATGTGCTCGGAGCACAGCTCCATTAGCTGTACATCGTGATATAGAGTACAAGTTTGCCCGTAGGTGGAAGGTCTATACACTGTCTACAAGAGAGAGATACATGCCATTAAACGTAATATGTGCTCGACATATTCACCGCATATTCTCCATTTTGCTCGTCAAGCTTCTGACAGCATTAATTTTCTATTTTTATATCGCGTTTATTGCGTAATATATTTTTTTTCTCATATATTTTATTGTAGTTTCCGCAGTTTTCAAGGCTTATATCATCTTCATATAATAACAATCGCTTCCGCAGTCACGGCACGTTAATGACGAATAGAATTTTACGATCGAGAACATATATAGCTTCTATACATTTTACGAGCTGTTCTATTTCCCAAAAGCGAGTTAATGGGGCCGCAACGGTAATGTTTAGAATAACGTGTTGGAATGTAGTTTAGCAGTTACGGGGCGAGAGTGCGGAAACCTTTCGCGGGACGAGCGCGCGCACGAATTTACCAGCAGGAAAATATTATGCATATGCGCCACGGAAGTGAATCCTTTGCGAGCGCGCGCGGACGTAATGCGTTTATATCGATCAATGGTACGTTATGGGACGCGTAGGATATTAGAATACTTCGCATAACGCTGGGGTTTATACGGAACGCCCTGTACGCGTTCACATACGAAACGCCGGCATTCCATCGATGCCGAAATGTACCTATTACGACGACCACGAGCCCGCAGCTCGTAGCTGCGGCCACAGGCTGGCGAGTCGCGCTGGTCGAACGTGACCTAACCAGAAGCTAACCTCGGGGTCAAAACGGGCCGAACGTTTTGCTGAATAAACTTCGCGTTGGTACGCGCGTTATCGGATTCACGAAAATGTAACCCCACGTGCGCTTGTATATGATGGAAAAATCACGTAAAGAGTTTAGAACAAAACCAATCAATACGCGTGTGGTTTTCAAATAACGGTTCGTAATTAAAGGCTATTGTACAATTAATGAATCTTGTTGATTTTTATACTCTCAAACTCTCATATAAGGAATTGCAAAAGTGTGTTTGAACGTTTTTAAATAGAAATAATTTTTTAATGATAGGTACTCTCGCGCGCGCGATGTTGGTTTTGTACGATGAATTTTCAAAAGAGAAAAGAGCAAGAAGGAAAACGTAATTTACATATCTGAAAAAATTATATAGATATTCTATCTATAAAAATATAAAAATTGAATGTGATTAAGTTAAACCGCTATCTATTTGTAATCGACAAATATAATCTTGATTCTTTCTCCAAAAAAGTCTTATAAGAAAATAAATTTTTATGTGATTACATGTCGCGAACAGACGACGATTTACACGAAAATTATTTATACGCTTCGTTACAAACATCGCGTTGCGGCTACGCGTGTATTTTAAAGTACGCACCGTTAGATCGTAACTTCACACGTGTGTGCCGGCAAAAGATCTACGATGAGAGGACGAAAGTAGAAAATACGACGGTTGCGGTTTCCGAACAAAATTGTTTCCGCTTTCGTTACCTTCGTCATATTACACAAACATCCATTATCAATAACAAAAACCGAAGAACATCAGAACGTCATGTCAACAAATACTCTTGTTTTTGACGTATACGTCTGAGACACAAAAATCAAGCTACGTTGTATATATTAAATGTTATACAAAGTAATAACAGAATTATATGTTATTTTATACGTACTCCCGTTGACGTATCAAGCTCACATTTTCGGAGTCATATTGCGTAAGCACAACAGTATGTATGCGAGTTCGTCTATTTATATTATACGCACACACCGCGACGATGGCAGTGAGTAAACGGACTGTAAAAGATATTCAGAGTGCCCGTGTGTGTTCGCGATAGCACGCGTGTTTAACTTGGGTCGAGCTTCACGTCAGAGCAAAGGTAAGTCGAGAGAAGGCTCTTGCATAAAGTCGAGGCAATAAAAATAGTTGTAAAAGTCGGGCGTTACGGGCCACGTATCTCGGCTCAATTTATGCTAATAGAGTTGGCCCGGTCTGGTTGAAGATGCATTACGTTTATCGCGCCGTGCACGCTTCATGGATACGCGCCGCGAAGTCACCTTAGAGATGAGACGCGCGCGCGATTCGCTTTCGGTCTCGCGATAAATCGATACACGCGGCGTGTTTCCGTTCTACGCGAAATTCACTTTCACTCTGTTTCCTCCGACTTATTCCGGACAGATGCGATTGAACGTTGCTTTTCTTAGTGATCGTAAGAATGTCATTTTCTTCAGAGAGTTGCGATAATACTTTCTTCTTGCGCGCGTGTGGCAAGTTTTCAAGAACATCTGCACCGGACGCGCCAAGTTCTTCCGACAAATTTCAGTGTTAAATATTTTACGATCCGATAAAAAACGCAAGTCTCGAAAAGATTTACGTTTACAAATGGCAGATTTTGCTATCTGTTCGAAATGCATACCAAAAATATAATAAGAAATTAATTGCCACCCAGCAACGTTTCTATATTTATTTTCAAATGATTAATTTCATTTTACGTACGCTAATTAATGTCATTTTGCAAAATATATAATTATTCTCATTGTAAATATATACGCTTAGTTACCTCGTTGTATTATTTTAGTGTCATTATCTATTCATTTATAGCAATTATTGCTTAATCAATGTATGTGT
>QVOB01007814.1:0-20904 GCA_014839585.1 Pseudomyrmex concolor | reverse complement strand
AAATTCATGGAACATCATATCGAAAATCACTCGCCTTTGACAACGATTTCGTACGTATGTGGAATTTCGCTCGGAAAGATAGATAAGCTCCGAAACATAAACTGAGTAACAGACAACAATACCGCTTATAAATACGTATAATCGTATCAGTAACTCTGAATGTCTTCTAAGAAATGATATCTGCGAGCAAATGTGTATTCCGATTCATTATTCTACATGGTATTTATGAAAATAAAAGTCGCGTTTTTCAAACAATTTTAGTTAATAATTTTTTAATAAACAATGAGCGCCGCCTAAAACCTCTTGAACACTATTCAGGAGAGTGCCCTTTACAACATATGTCAAGGTCAAGGTCATTGGACCTTAATCCCCTATACTCAATATAATTACCTACGCTTTTTTCTTAACTGTTCTCACGAGAAACTAATGTAACATGTTTTACAATTAACGTGGTGTACAAATTACACACATATTGCATTAAATATTTACACATATCCAATAAAACAACCCCAATTAATAATCGCATTCACAATGATACACTACTCTTATCTCTTAGTTACTCTCGTGTATATGAACAAAAAAAGACGCGCTCTCATCCTCAAATATATAGTTACATATCACAAAAGTAAAGAGAGAAACGAAAGATATATAGCAAATAGATACAAAAAAAGTTTTTTCAAAAAATGCAACTTTTATCTAAATATGTGTGTGTGTGTGTGTGTGTATTATCATTAACTATAAACATATTGTTTTTCTTATAGTTTGTATCTCTCTGAAAACTTTTTGTGTAAAATCTCTCTATTTAGAAATAAATTTTCTTTTGATGAAAAAGTAAATTTGCATGGATGATACGGATCTTGTACGTGTGACAAAACAATCAAAATAATGATTTTCATAGGCGGTACAGTATCGCGAAAAAGTATTCTATTCTTAGCAGTCATCACGAGCCACGTGTTATTCGTCAGTAAGCGATTGGCGTGTGTCTCTCACACGTATAGAAAGAGAAAAGAGAAATTCTGGAGAACGCTCTGGAGAAGCAATTTAGCGTTTAACTTTCAGTCAAACGTGCTCTCAGGCGAAATTGACGTAAGCTACGACACAAGCTATAGTCAACTTGTGAATTATCAATTACAATTATCGGGTGAAAAAGAAGAGACGGAAGAGAGAGAGAGAGAGAGAGAGAGAGAGAGAGAGAGAGAGAGAGAGAGTTCTTACGATTATGAACATTGCGTAAACCATAGCGATTATCTTTCATATTTAATTATACACTCGCATATTCAATCGTCTTCCTTAATCGTTAAGTATTGTTTGCCTTTTACAAGATTTTGAGGCAAAACATTTTTATTTTACTGTCTTGCTTTAGTGTGCGTGTGCGAAATAGAAATATTATATTAAATTAAATGATTCCGAGGAAGTGGCAACGAAACTCCGCGCGGTTATATATTCGCTTTATTATCGAATCATCAACGTACATGTTTTAAATTAAATAATTTATAAAAAAATATCTATGTACACATCGATAGAAAGCATGCAGCGCTCATCTTTTATATGTACAGGATATTCGATACCAGACGTTAATGATAGATTTCTACAAAGCAATTTTTAAGATGGTTACACGGAAGACACGTATCTTGCGACAGCAATGCTGAGACAAAAAAAAAAAAAAAACATTTTTTCTTATTGCAATTTCTGAATTATTTTGAATCTTTATTACAAAAAATAATAATTCGGGATTAATAATAAAACGATCAAAACGTGCAAAAGTATACACAATAAATAAATAAATAAATAAATAGATAATACATAAATACTTAAAAAAATCTCAGATATAAAACTAAGTCATTACGAAACTAATTTAAAAAAATAATGCACATTAAATTGAGGGAAAAAACTAGTTTGAAAACATAACGCAAAATAAAACGTTAAAGAAAGCATATTTGCCTTTAACTATTTTTCTTACTTGTGAATCTATTGAGCTATCTTTATGTCCTCATTTTTTTGAGTTTCTTAAATTGGCTAAGTTCTTTTCTGTATGTGTTGACATGTACATACTGCATTATCAGTTGCACTTTTCTTTATGCTCTAAAGTGGTTTTAATGTGTATGTATTTATCGGTTGTTTTCTGAATATTTATTTAGCTATTTTTTTCTTTAAATATATGAAATTAATGTAGTCATTAATTTATTATTTTAATTATATAATTGATTTATTTCAGCGGTTTTCAATCTTTCTTAATTCGCGGAACACTAACAAACAAGAGCTACACTGTCAAGGCACACAACAGCTTTTCTCTTTCTCTTTCACGCTTTTTTTTTCTCAGTGAAACTATTCTCTTTTTCTCAATGAAAAATAAAATAATCTCTATGATAAAAACTTTTAATGTTTCATACTTTAAGTAATAATATAATAATACAAGTGATACATTTCCTACTTATAATATATATTATATATAAAGAGAATAAAAAAATAGTTATAAATATGAATATATAAAATATATGAAGTAAAACTATAACATAATGCATATTTCAAACAAAAATAGTTTTTCTAGTTATAAAAAAATACCGGCAAAACATTCTCGTACTTGATGATGCCTCTAATAAATATCTCTTATCGTAGCGCACCGATTGAAAAACGCTGGTTTATTTGTTCAAAGTAATATTTTTCTATTTTATTTATCCAAATCATTTTGTTTGTTGCCATAAACACACACACACACACACACACACACACACACACACACACACACACACACACACACACACACACACACACACACACACACACACACACTGACATGTTGTGTCTTTTAATCATATACTTAAATCTTATATGTACCTAAGCACATGCCTGCTCCAAAAATAAGAAAAAGAGAAAAAAAAAATATTAAAAAAAAACTAGCGGTGCTTTCTTTTGCAGATTAATATAGTACTATTGCCCTTACTTTTTTATAATAGTTAATTATAATAACATTTATGCATATCCATTATACATAAGAGCCGTTGGAATTCTTTTGTTTTCATCGATGAAAGCATTCTTGCATTCGTTTTCTGTAAAAGTGAAGGATATTTTGGCATTATGCGATCACGATCACTGTACGTTGTTACCCATATCTGTGTGTGTGTGAGAGAGATCAGGAACATGAAAAAAAGAGAGAAAAAACAAATAAATCTTCAAAGTAACAATTGCTCGGTCAAATAAAAAGTTTTTTCACATCTCGCGAAATTAACATCGTCATCTCAACAGAAACAATAATCATAACTGAAAAGAAAAAAATTAAAATAAATAATGACAGCGACATTATCGTCAGTTAAAGCCATAAATAATTGATTCACTATGCAAAAACATATGATCGATTTAAAAAAAACGTTGTGAGACTTGTTTTATCGGTTTCTCTCATTTTATGATATAAACTAGTGTCAAATTAAGAGAAATCAAAATCAATCTATTTACATAAGAATTGCCATTTTTTTATTATCGCAATTTAATATCAAACAAACGCACGTAATTGAACTTATTACTTAACAAAATAAATCTAAAAAATTTAAAAAAAAAGCCAATTGTAGTTTTATGAGACGAGAAAAACTCGCGATGATAAAAAAAGAGACGACGATGACTTTGTGGTACACATTAACTGAAGAGAGTAGAGAGAATTACTCCTTACCACGATTGCCAGTTCTGATGGCGTTCACGTTCAAATGAGGCTGACCAGCTCGAATCGGTTTCGCGATTTGTGCGCTCGGCCCACGACGCGCTAGATTTTTTTGTCTAACCGCTTCTTTGATTCGATCGACTTCGTATTGATAGCGTTTGCGGTCTCGCATCGCGCCCTCCTTGGCGTCACGTAGAGCGGTTTCTAAGGCTTTCACGCGCTCCATTGTTGCGCGCAATCGCTTCTCCAGCTTGGGCAGCTCGCAACGAAGATCAGCATTATCTCTAACAAGTTGTTTGTGCACCTAAAACAAAAAAATTTATTTTTTTAAATTTGATATGTGTTAAAATATATATATATATATATATATATATATATATATACAATAGTGCACCGAATAAAATCGGAACCTTAGTCAATTGGTCCAAGTTATTCTCTAGGAAAGAGATCTTTTGTTTTTGAGCGAGCGACCCGCCATCGTCTTCATTGTCTTCTGCGTTGATGGTTTTCTTTATTCTAGCCTGCAGATCCTGAACGAACAACTTGCGCAAATTGTGCAGAGTTTGCAGTTCTTTGGCTACCGTATCCTCCAATCCTTTGAGATCTTTTCTTGCCTGAAATCATCACGCACATACGATAATAAGTTTATTACAAGTTAATTAAAAAAAGTAATTTTGTATGTTTAAAGTTGTTTCAATATCAAAATACTTGTTCTCGGCGTTCGTTCAGTAGCATGAGCTCTTGTAACTTGACCGATTTATTAGCCTCTTCTTGCTTCAACCGCTCGTAATCCGCTTGCATCTGCTGATGCGCCAGAGTGAATTTCTGATTCAAATCTTTAAGCTCGCTGATCAGCTCCTGTTTTTCAGAGAGTTCGTCTCTGAGCGCAGCAACCTGAAGCAAAATTATAAATTAAATATTAGAAAAAGTAATAATATAAAAAAAATTGTATAAAATTGTATGAAAATCCCAAAAAACTTACAACTAAATAAATAAAAACTTAATAAACCTGTTTTTGATGTGCGTCTCTCAGCTGATCCATTTGTTCTTCCAAAGCTACTCGCATTTTTGTCGCCGCTTCTTTCTCTTCGGCTTTTTCTTTGTTTGTGACGGCTTGCACTTGTTCGGCAGCTTTCAATTTCGCACATTCTTCTCGAAGCGCATCAACGTCTTCTTCCAACGATCGTTTACGCGTTTCAGCTTCCTTCATCGATTCTGTCAACGTTTGCATGCGAGCTTCGTGCTGCGAGATCAATAACCTACACTCGGCCAGATCCTTCTCGTACTCGGAAACCTAAAGAGTTCACAAAAAACATTAAAAAATTGAAGCAAGAAACAATTTGCAAATGTGATTAATGCAAGAACAAAACTCACTTTCTTGTTACAATCTACTTGAAAGCTTTCTAATCCCTGGCATCGCTGCACAAGGTTCTTCACCTCGGACTTCATTTTACTGATAAATAGTCGTGCCACCGTAAATTCTTCTTCTAGTTTGCCGTTGCTTTCCGGTGGAGCAACCTGAACTCGAGATAACGGTGATCATCAAATCCAATCCGTTTAAACCTTTCTCCATTAAATTCTTATAATTCTAATATTCTTACCTTTAGATTTTCATTAGATTCGCCACCCATAGCTACGCCAATTTCTCCCAAGTCTTTCAAAAAGTTTGCCAGCATTTCCGCAATGCGTTTCCTTTGATGGGCCGACATGTCGCGCAACTGTTGCAGCTCTGACGCTGTGTTGTTCAATGCTACTTGTTTGGCCAAAAGTTCCTCCGTCATAGATTCTTGTTCCTTATTCTTCAATTCGACCTAAAGGTAGAGCAATATATATAAGCACACACTCTCTCTCTCTCTCTCTCTTTATATATATAGACCCATCTATATATTCTAAGAAAAAATTTGGAGATATTTACCTCTTGCGACTTTTGATCGTAATTGACCGCAAGTTCTTCCAACGCTTGCAACACTTCTTTCACTTCTTCTTTAGCACTTTCGTTTTCTTGCTGAATTCGGTTCATCTCCTGCTGCAGCTGCTCATAATCCCGCCTCGCGCTCGCAATAAGTTCCTCTTGTTCCTCCATCTGCTCCTTCAGTTTTTCGACATACTGCGACTGCTGGTTGATTTCTTCGTCTTTATCGTCCAATTGCTGATACAGTCTCTCGCGTTCCTCTTCGAGCTTCTGCCGCTCTTCATTTGAGAGAGAACCAATCATTAGGCCACCGCCGGGAGTGGCGGGCATTGGACTTTCATCCAGCTTGCCTGTATACAAAGAATTACAATCTTATTTGTTTGTTAAAATAACAAATTTTAGTTAAGATTATATTAAATTTATACAAAAGTTTATTATTGTCAGAAATATATAAAAGCTTTGTTATTTGTAATTTGTCGTCTCTACCTTCGACGGAGGCGGTGATGGGTGTGGTAACATCAGGTCCTTCGATCAAGCTAACTTGTTCTTCCGGTCTGACAGTCTCACCTTGTCGCCAACGCGATAGTTCAGCTTCCAGTTTGTCGACTTTACCCTTCCATCTCGCCACTTTTTCTTTTTCGCGCTCGTAGCGACGCTTCCATTCCTCCGCCGTTAACTCCTCGTTCACACACACAACGTTCTTGATAGTCTTGGCGCGTTTACCTGTAACAAATATAGTTTTATAAAAACCGTAAAAGCAAAAAAAAAAAACAACATAAAACATGAAAAAATCATGTCAAAGTTCTACCGAAATCTAAAGTCGACTTTGTTTCGGATTCATTGAAGCTGGCAGGAGAACAACAGATAATAATTGTAGTCCTGGCGTTACCACCCAGAGATTCTTGCAGAATTCTCGTCAATTTGGAGTCGCGATAAGGAATGTGAGTCTTGTTGCCATCAGCCAAGGCCGAGATTACGTTACCGAGCGCGGACAGAGATTTATTGATGTTCTTTGCTTCATCAAGCACTGTTCCTTCTGCACCGGTCTTGGAAACCTAATAAAATAGAAAAAAAAGAAAATTACACTATAACGAAGAAATAAAATGCAACGAGGAAAATAAATTGATACATTTACATAATTTTACCTTTTCTGAACCAGCTAAATCAACAAGATACAACTTGCCGGAAAGTTTTTTCTGATTCTCTAAATTCTCCTGCTTGACATTGATAAGGAAAACAGAGTGAGAACGTGAGCTGTGCTCGTTCATATTAGTCACGGCGATGTGCCGATTTGACTTGCCTTCCTCTATCACTTCAAATACTTCTTCAGGACTAGAGACAAACCTCTCAGTTGCACCCTTCACAAACGGTACTCGGTTTTTATCTTCATGCACACTTAAATTAACTTTAGACACTAAAATATATAAAGATTTCATTTATTATAGAATTATATTATTAAACAACTTGTCATAAGTTGACACACAATCAAATAATGTCTCACCATCAAGAAGATCCCTAATTTTGTCCATGTAGATTTCAAAGTAGGATACTTTGATATGAAACTCCAAATTCTCTTCCATACCATAGATGTGATTAAAAATATCATTGACGATTCTGGGTATAATACCCTGTTTGTTAGGATCTCCAATGACACCTTCCATTGTATGTGTTTTACCTACATACAAAGATTTTAATAATATAACAAGTACATATAATTATTTCAATTATACAAGTTATTTCATACACCAAAACTTACCTGATGATGTTTGACCATAAGCAAAGATAGTCCCATTGTATCCCGCCAAAACATCCGTAACAATAGACTTTGCTGCTTCATTATAGACTTTGTCTTGTGTGGCGTTTGGTTTAAATACTTTATCAAAGAGATATACTTTGCCCTAAAATCAATGTAACATTGTAGCTAAAAACTACATATGTTTAAAAACTTGCACATTAATTTCAATATTATATAAGCAGGAAACATAGGAAACATTTAAATAATTGCAAGATTATTAATTCCTTCGATCAGACTCTACGTTAATCACGTTCACGTCAACGTAACGTTCTACGTACTCCGATCGAAATACAGTTCTCTTCGCCGCCAGAGGGGAACTTAACGATGAACTTGGATCCAGCCTTCTCCTCGGAGTCGTTAAGAGGTCGAAACCTGCAGACCACCTTGATGCTGTCCTCGGCAGCGATTTCTCGCTCTCTCGGCGTTTCCAGAGCCATTGCGAGAGGAAGCGACGACGACAATGACGACAGTTCGTTTGTACGTGCGCGCGGGTGTTAAGCGTTTGCAAATGTGTTGTGTGTATAGATTCAGCAAATGCCGCGCTATCGCGGTGTGCCACCGATAACCAGCCACTTATTTTTTTTCCTCTCTTCTCTCAGACACTTGGCCGTTTCTGCAACCGATGGTAGTCGAACGATGCACAACCGGATAAACGCGCGTACCGCGTGAAAGGAATATCGTCTCTCTCGCACTACCCCCCCGCCTTTGCGCTCGCTCACAAGGATCGCCTGTCACAAACTTTGTCCTCGCAAGATGGCGGGCAAGAAGTGACTGACTGGCTGAATCGATCGTACGTTGCGAAATGGCAAAAATATTGTTACGACAACGATAAAACGTAGCACCGTGGATGTCAAACTACGATGTATGCCAATTCAACTTGCTCCTCTTCGCACTCCCACGTCGTGTTCTCGCAAGCTCCGTTCGTGAGAACGGAGCAAAGCGATACGGCTGCAGCAAGTAAATCTAAAAAGAACCTCTCCGTGCATGCGCGAGCCAGTGACAGCGAATCCAACGATGTATATCCCTCACGGAACATTACAAGCACCAAAGTTGATTTTCATGTGATTGTCTATACTCTTTCTGAATAGAGAATAATCATTAACTTTTCTTCTAAAAAAACGTTTTAGAGAGAAACGTGCCAGTTTCACGTGAACTCTTACTCACTCGAAGCGTAGAAACATAAAACTTTTCACGTGAACTTTTCGCTATCAAACTTGTCGACGGAAAAATCTTAACAAGAGACGATTATCTTGTCTCCATATGAACAAGTGCAGATGGATTTTTAAATAAATGTTCGAACATCTACTTGCGTTGTCTACACGCGATTCTCGTCGAGATGCTTTAACGGAGACATCTACGGCGATGTCTACCTATGTCTAATCAGCAAAGCAGATTTATTTGCTAGCAGCTGACGAGTGACGACAACTAAAAAACCAATTTAGAGAGGGAAGCGTCTTTCGGAAAGCATTATTGCATACCAATGTATGTGTTGGACTAAATATCATATGCCTTTACTAAATCAAAGTTACTAGACGTTATGCACTTGCTTCATTTTTATATATATATATATATATATAAATCATTTTTATATATATATATATATATAAAAATGAAGTCAGTGAGAATTATCGCTTCCTTCCGGAAACATCGTGCACACAAATATCCTAAAGTCGTGTCTACAACGGTCGCGAGTCATGGGCGTGCGTAAGCACAAGATTAGATTTTCTCGCCGAATGAGGTCACAAAATAATGAAAATATAAATAAATTTTTATTTCAAACAGTATAAAAAAGATAATTGTAATATATATTGTTTATTAAATAACTGTAGATATTGGCTATTTTTCTGCTGTTAAAAAAACATATCTGGTACAAAACAAAATGCTTATTCTTTGTTTGAATTGAATCTTAGAAGTATAAGTAAAATTAAAAAGTTAAAACTTTACATACTGATGATTTTTTCTTAAGTACAAAACATATCTCTAAGAAGTTATTATATATTTTCACAAATATGGTTGCCAGCCACAATAGACTCGGCATAAATTTGCGGGATCCCGTGCTTCTTGCAGGAGCCTCTCAACTTGTCCGGAAACACTAGATACTAAACCGTCTTCTGTTCCTTGTAATTTTTGCTCAATTCTCAAAAGAGCTCTTTTAGCAATCTTATTTGTTTCCACAAATGCTGAGAAAAAAAAAAGAATTATTAAAATTTAAAAGATGAAAGTTTTTATTTACACATTTCCTTACTTTTTCCACTGCTATCTTTAAAGTCCTTCATGACATCGCTCTGCATCTTCCATGCTTTTTCTGGTGTGATAGCCCACGTAAAAAGGGGATCATATAACAAAACCTGAAGAAGAGTTATGATAATCTGTCTCTGATCGCGCAGCATCGTCATGGTTACTTCGCAGCTGCGCCTCATTGTGCCCTCAATACCGTACGCACCCATAGCGACCTCAATGTCTCTGGTCAGTCTATAAAACAAAGTAAACATAACGACAAAATTACATAAAAATCACAGAAGATTCGCAAAAATATATAATAATAATAAAAATGATTCTGCTCCTCCCTACCTAAAAGGAATAGTCTCAGGAATCGGCAAAACTTTTCCTTGTTCAAAAGCAACGCCAAAGTCAATGTGTACCACTTCCGCCGTGTGTTCATCGATGAGTATATTACTCAAATGTCTATCACCGAGGCCTAAAATATAGCCTGCGATTGACGTGACGGCGACACTACGTGTATATGTAAGAGTCCTTTCAACCCAGCTTTCAGGCGAACGATATTTCTCCTCGAAGAAGCGATGGAATGCCGGCCTCATGCGTTTGCAGCAGTCGAGAAAAACTTTTAGTTTTTTCTAAACATTCAAAACAAGATAGAGCTTATTTATTGCTAAAAAATTTAAAGAATGATAAAGATTAATATAAAGTGATTGTGACCTCGTTTGATTCTTGTGCAACATTTTTTATTTTATCTCTGGCCATTTCCGCGGTGAGATCTCGCGGATAATACTTTCTATGCATGCCAGGCGCACTAGAAGTACCCACCAGAGTTGCGGTAATGGGCACTGTGTTGTCGCACCACTCCAGTACTCCCGATCTCTGTGACAACGGCACTACTTTGTACGTTCTGATACGCAAATTTCGGCGTTTCGTTTCCTTGCACGTACGCAGCAACGTGTTCATCACGGTAAACATTTGTTGCATCACCGCATCCTGTCGCAAGTCGTCCTTGCCTTTTACAAGCTGACGGCGCTGCACACCATCGGTGCCGACGCAGATAATTTTTTTTGGCGCAGTGACGCCGCCAACGAACTCACATGTGTCTTTATAAATTTTTATACCAACTACGTCGTTGTAATTGCACGACGACCGTACAGGCAGACTGAGCGTCGGCAAAAGAACATTGTTTAGATTCTTCATCTGAAAAGAATTAATGTTAAATTAGTAATATTATATATATTTTAAAGAAACAAATATATTCAACTAATAACACGAAAATACCTTAGTTATTGGTTGATCTCGCGGTATTTGATAACTTCTACCGGGAGTACACTTAGTCTTAGGTTGCCAGTAGGCCAAACTGAGAAGCGCTCGCGACAGAATCTCCATCTCGCGAACAATCGTGCTCACCGACGACTTGTCTAACTGTTTGAACAACTTCTTAGCGCCTAGCACGCGACGTTCTTCCTTTTTCGCGACGCGAGATTCCTCATCGTATTCGTAATCGCTGTGCAAATTTTTCAGCGCCAACAACACCGGCAATGTGTGATAAGGATGTTCCAAAGCGCAGCGCTCGAGAATTCGAAAGATTCGCGCAGCAAAGCTCTGCTGCTCGTCGTTTGCGACAGCAGCGTCGCTGCTTACGTGAGCAGCCAGTTGCGGCAACAACGGAACGAACTTGAAGCTCGGCACGTAGTCCAGTTCGTCTAGCAAACTCTCGTTCACCTCGTCGTCAAACATATTGTCTAACCAGAGCGCTATCAACCGAAACACAAGCATGTCGTGCTCTTCGCTGTTCCGCAATGTTCTCAGATAGTATTTGAGCGCTTGTGCAAGATAACTGCGCCTTTCCTGTTCGATATATTTCAACTCGGCTGCATCGTTGGTTGACTGCTTGTGACTGATTATCACAGCGCGCTTGAGATCCTGATTTTTCATCATTTGCGCCTGATCCATTCGGACGTTAGTGCGAGCATACTCTTTCAGCGACTCGTATATCGGTGACTTCATATATCCACTAATTTGCTCGTACTGCGCGTCGGCAAAACGCGCTAACGAAGCCTATAAAAGCGATGAAAATAATAATTTCAAGAAATAATAACTATTTCAAAAAGTAATAACTTCAATAAAATACATTATTACTCATTTTCTCACCTGTGTATTGTATAGATTTTTAACGACGTCGGGCGTTTGTTTGGTAACCTCGCTGATTTTAATAGATTCCAGGTAATACTTTTGTATCACTACCTGCGGATTCTCTGATTTGGTCTCCGCCATCCAATCGCCATAAACTCGCAATGCTTTCGCTCGCAAATTCGGTATCGGCTCGTTCTTTTCAATCAAATTGCGCAACTGACGACGCGCAACTATCTGGTCACGATTCACCCACGCTAACAATGATTCTTGATATAGCAATTGATTCCATAGTTCCACAGATAAATTTGGATACGTTCTCAGGCTGTCCAGTGCTCGAGTAGCCACGGGAAAGTCACCTTGACTTTCCGCGAGCGCAGCCAGATCCAAACAGGTAGCGAAAAATGCGTCGCGCACATGAATGTTCGCGCGCAGTGATTCTCGAGCACGAAACATAATAACGCGCTGCCACAAAATTGGTTCCACACAATCGTACTGACCAGTCAAACCAATTTCGTGCTCGTGCCAGCGTCGTAATATCACCGGACATTTTTCATCCGGTGAATCGGCTACCCAGTTCAATTGTTCGATTTCAAGTAACAATCGCAACTGAGACAATTTCTCGTTTACAGTCCGGTTGCTCTCTAGACTGATAAGTCGCAGTTCACTAATCACGATCTCACGTGCACGCTCGATCGCCTGCTCCATACCGTGCCGATCGTTTTCATGAAAATATTTAAGCGCGTGATAATGATGCGCGTGAAACGCGTCCTCTAGCAATTCTAGAGGACGCGACTGTTGCGGTTTGCGATCATTATGATTAGGAACAACGTAGTCATCGGGCAGATTCCAGTTGCCAAGTCTCCAAGCACACTCGTAACTAAAAAGTTCATTTACATTTTAGAAACAAAATATATCTCAGATCATCGCACTTTTCAAGTTAAGAGAGATTATGTGTGCAATTCATATAACATCACCTGAATTTTTCTCCCAAACAGTTGCCCTGGAACTGCCATTGAAGAAACTGTAAACCCGAGTGATGAAGTGCGTTTGCCATTTCCATTTTGGCGTTACTTGTCGGTAATGGATAACCGTTGCTGTGAGATGACAACTCGATGTCTTTTGCAAGCATGACTTTATCCCAACGATTAGTGCGAGCGTAATACTGCATTCGAGACTCGTAATCGAGCAGATGCGACGAACCGGCGTCGCAGGTAGCATCCGGATCGTTGATGTTCAGATATGTGTCCAACATAATACGCTGCAGCACTCGGCCGACTTCCGGTTCGTGTTCGTAGATAAAGTCGATTCTAGAATCTCTGCTAAAGTCCGGATAGTCGGTCGAAATCGATTCACAGGCCAACTGCGCAAATAACAAAGCTGAATAGTACGCGGAACATTTGTGCGCCGCTTTGGCTAAATACACGTAGTCAAGTTCCAACATTGTCCCATCTGCCAACTGCGCTCGCACGTGATTTACCACGTCTAACATGCGGCGAACAATTTTTAAATCGTAGCTGTCATTTTGCGCCGTCTCCTCTTCCTGGCTAATCGCAAAACAGTGCCTGATAATAAAATAAAAGATAACAGTTGTTATTGAACTTAATAAAAATATCTTTATACATATAAATATATATAAAATATATCAAAATATTGTTTCGAATATAGACACTCAAATAATAAGACTGACACTACCTAAAGAAACGATTTACACAATCACACATGGCGTTGAAGTTTTTGCTCTGGTAAATCACGAGATAGAAAATCCTTGGCAAGATCAACTCGCAGAATTCGATACTCAGTCGACAAACTGGCAAGAAACTCTTCAAGTATGAGTCTTGAAAGCACTCGGCAATGCTGCAGGTGACATTGACAATCCAATCAGCGTAAGTTTCGCCATTCTTGATGATCCAGAAAGTATTTACTGGATTTATGACGACATGAAATTGCGCGAAATCCACCGAAAAAAGAGTTTGCTTTACGGAACCGCCGCATGCAAATGGTTGAATGTAATCAATCTTCAGAGGCGCACATTCCTCGAGGACGTTCGATAAGTTCTTCAAGTACTCGCGATCAAATAGTTTCTGGCCGCAAGAAGTCGATAACACAGCGTACAGTGCATCAGCACTTACCTTTAATAACATTGACAAAACATACATATTGGTTCAGCATCTTACATTTCTCTTGAAAATTCACATATAAAAGAAAAGAGAAAATTAAAAACCTTGCGAAGTTGCACCGAGTTCTCCACGATAAAGCTCACCAACATCGAGACCGATCGATACGTTAGAGCCTCTATCGCGTGATTTGATACTTGAACAAGACTTCCGGAAGACCGTAAAGCCACGTTAGAGTCTGTCGGACCCAATTCACCCAGACACTTGGTGGCTTCCGTCGAGACGCGTGGGTTGGATGATTCCGTTAGTTTGACAAGTCTAAAAAAAAAAAAAAAAAAAAAAAAAACAAAAAGGAAATTTTCGAAAATATCTTGTACAGTGTATTGCAATAGATGAAATAAAATATGAAGAGAACGTTTTAAAGAGTGACTTTTTACTTGAATATTAGTCGGTACAAGATGTTGTTTGTACAGTCCTTGGAACTTTTGCGTAATTCTCTCAATTCTCTTTTTCTTGTCGATAACTGCTGCGTTAAACTCGCAAGATCCTCCAATGTACATTCGACATTTTCTTCGCTCATTGCGTCCAGGAAATGCTCCAGTTCATCCTCGAGGCTTACAGCAACGCCGTTCTGTTTCGATTTCACAGTATTGCAAGCTTCTCTCGCGTCTCGAAAGACTTCATGATTCGGGAACGAGCCGAGCTTGGCGATAGCTTCGCGAAGCACATCCTTCCGTTCCACTATGAGAAATTTGAGAAGACACGCCGCCGCCGCGACTTCGACATTGCCGCTCGATGCTTGCATCAAGCCGATCAGATTTGCCACGATAAATCTGAGGATATCTCGAACCTCTCCGGCTCTTGCAGGCAGCGCTCTTTGAAGAAAGAGATACAAAAACTTGCAGCATATTTCCGCAAATATGTTGTTCTCGCTCCGCGCTAAATATAAAAGACTGTAGCACACGTCTCGCACCAGGAATGCAGCCATGTCGTCGAAAACAGACTCCGCCAGATCGCACGAGATGCGCGTATAGAAATATGCGTATTGATGCAGTCGTTTGAGTCGACCGTGCCAAGAACGCGACCTGTGCACGGCGCTCGCGAGTCGCAATAGCGTCTTCTGTAGAATCGCCGGTTGCCGTTTGACCAGCACGCGCGTCAGCGACTTCTCCAGAAAGTTCTGTTCCAGCCAAATAAAACAGCGATCCACTTTGGCTCTCGAGAAGTGCGGCGGATCCGTTGCCGGAAAGCACACGTCCGTAATCGACAAAACGCGCTTGAAATCGTCCTCGTCGTGCAAGCGCTGCACCAACTCTACCAGCACGTCTTGGAAGCGGAGATTAAATAGATCGCTGAAATTTATCATCTTCGCAAACTCGCCTGTATTTTGCATCAACTTTCGCAGTACGTCGACGTTACCATCTGGGGACTGGGTGGCGTCGACGGCATTGGCCACCAGCCATACAAAGCACGACGGAAATACATTCTTGAAGACTTCTTCGAAAGGCAGACCAGCGTAATCGATACAGAAGAATATCGTCTCACCAAGACCTGAAGTACGTAGCAAAATCGGAACTATGCGATTGACGTATTTTTTGAAAAACTCGTTTGATGTTTCGCATCCTGTAGACAAAAATTAATTTAATCAATTGTAAGCGTATTTAACTTGATCGTTAAAATCTTACCTGTGAGTATCCAAGGAAACTTTTGCAGCGGATACTTTGCGTCTTTCAACCAGTATGTCAACAGATAACTCAAGTTATCCTCGATAAGCGAGACGTTTGTTGTTGTATAACGTGCCGCTACCGAGAGAACCTTGCGCACTACTTGCAAATTCTCCACATGCTTCACCGTCAGCCGTAGTATGGCACATAAAGCGCTACCCTGAAGAACATGGCTAGCACATGTTACAGAAGCCAATGTAAGAAGCGCGGTAGCAGTCTTGGTTTCTTTTTCGTCCCGTCGTTGATTATGTTGCAGGCTCTTACTGTCAATTAATAAACATTTTAATTTCTTTGCATTAATTCTACCGCTTCGTTTATTCCGAGGATTTTACATCCTACATTGAAAAATATTTACACTCTATTTTAGTGTTCATACTTGTCAGAAAAATCTGAAGTCGATTGCTGAACTGTCTCATCAACTAGTTCGAATACGATTTTCTCCACTTTAACGAAGATCCATTCCTTCCATTTGTAAATGACGTTTTTGAATGATAGAAGCAATTGCAGGCATCGCACAGCTTGCGAACGCAGAACGAAAAATTCGTTGCCGATGTAGTCAAGAATGCTGTTGAGCAACGTTTTTACGTCGTCGTCATCGGAATCGCCAACGCAGTTCCAAGAGAAACTTGGATCGATCCGCACGATACTACAGGCGCACTTCATATAATCCACATGAACAAGAACGCTGCAGTTCCGCTGACAAATGCGTTCGTAAAGCCGCGCGAGCGTTTTGACAATTGTCCTCGGCGAGTAATTACACTTGATCGCATATTCAAAGAAGTAAGGCAGCAGATTGAACAATCCATGCAACAATACGTTTCCGCGATCTTTCTCGCACACACTTAAGAAGAACTCTACCGGCTCGTCCTTATATCCGCACTGTATCTCATTCCGATCGCGCGAAATGAACGAATCAAGAATCGTCAACAGTATCTTGGAATCCACATAACTTGTGAAGTTCCGATGAACGGTTTGCAAAATTCTTATTGTTTTCTTCTGTAACGCAGACTTGTCCACGTCGATGTGCAGCGCGCAGAAGGAAGCTAAAGCTTCGACTACCTGCAAACAAATCGCACGCTCGCTCGGAAAGCTTGTTGTTAACTTGGACGACTCGGAGTACATGCTGGAACGTCTACGTCTTTCCTGAAGAGAAGAGAAGAAAAAACCCAGATGAGAAATAGCAAAGCAGTATTTCAATTTTAAATATTGTTGTTTCAAAATAAATAAATAATGTTGATAAAAAAAAAAGTATTTTCTTCTCACCTGAAAAGCATCGTGATCGTTGTAAAAATCATAATTTCGATTGTCGTCAATGTTTAATAAATCGAATATATTTTTTAACATTTTCTCCGTAGACGCTGAAACGATTATCTTGGCGACGTCCGCGTCGTAAGTTGTACCATAAAGCACGTTCAATGCTCTGGTCACGCTCAGCAGGTACATGTACTTGCATCTGCGAGTAGATGCGCAGTTTTAATTAACTTGGGAATTAAAACACTCGTTAAATAAAACTCAGATGAGAAATTGCTTACCTGCTCCAGTCGATTCTCGCCAAAATCTCAAAGCTGTTCTTCAGATGCTTTTCTAACTGAGCGATCAGCATACAGCCGACGGTATCTTCCAATGTAAGAATACTCAGCTGTTTTAAAGTAGACAACAGTCTCGCTAAGAGCGCAATTTTTATCAAGATGACGTAGACTTCACCTGTGTTTTTATTATCATTGTTCGTGTCTTCTTCTTGAAAAATGTTACACAGCCAGTTCTTTAAATAGACAAACGCTTCTTCTATATAAGACACGGGAAATCCGTTGTTAAATTTTATTTCCGAATCTCGCTCCAAAACTTCGTCTGTTAAACAAGCGGTTAATTCGACATCAAACATTAGAGAAGCGTGACAGAGTCGCGACAGGTCTGTCGAATGAATGTCTCGTTGCACGAAAGAGACTCTGGATGATTGCTCACGATTATACAGACATCTTTGCTCCGCTCGTACGTTCTGTCTGTTTCGAGAATTCAGTACGAGATTTATCGTCAAAATGCAAACATCCTCAATAGTTTCAATGCTCAATAATCGTGACGCTAGTTTGCGCCATGGCACGTTCAACAACCAATCTAGCAAATGCGTTCTATCACAGATAGGTGTGGCTATTGTCGCCGATGTCGCCGGTGACAAATCCGTCAGCGTCAACGTACTCGTGTATTCCTGCAGAGAAACACACTCACGCAATTGCCGAAGCGTGAGCACGCTGTTTCGCGTCCAATTGATTGTCTTGGTCAAGTATAACTTGAGAATGCCGTTTGCGTTCGGCATTTTATTGCGCTTTATAAAGCAACGCATCAGCACATGGCCGGATTCCTCATTTTGATTCGCTTCCAGAGACCTACAATAATAATAATTTCGTTGATTTTTTTTGTTCTCCCAAAAAAATGTTTGATGGAACTTACACGCACCTTAATAACATATTCCAGATTTTATTCCAGTAAATAATGACATCTTGATTATTTTCCTCGTTAAACTCTTTGTTCTCCATTAGTATTGCGGCCAGACAAAACAAGTAATCCATAACGGACTCGTCTCGAGGTTGAGCGACTTCCGTCAACCGTTGCAACAGAGGCGCAAGATTTTCCGACTTCAAGCACCGCGGGTATTTTCGTAATGTTTCCGTTAAGATTCTCAGCACAGGCCAAACTTCTTCGGGACTACTTTCCGTCACAAAATCGACGATATTCTCTATTCTACCTATTGTACGCTTGCGCTTGGGTTGAGAAGAACTGCTAAGAGAACTCACATCAAGGGAGCAAGCAAAATTCATTGTGTTATCCTGTATTTGTTTCACGACTGCAAAATACAGAAATATTTTTACACGTTTATTTCTGTTACATCGTTTTACAATTATTAATAAAGTGACAAAGTAATACCTTCACTGGCAAATTGAATAAAACTGTACCATCGTATATCTAGCTTGCAGTTCTCTTGAACAAGTAACCACATACTGCGCAGAATGTCTTTCCATTTGCTCGAGCCACAAGCGGAAGTGCTACAATGTATCTCGTTAGAACTTTCAAAATGATGAATCTCCAGGAAAATCAGCAACAATTTGTATTTTTCTTCAGAACTGTTTAAGAGCAAGATATCCTTTGCAATGTTCTCTGAAAATGTACAGAGCGCAAGATGGGATTCTGTCACAATCTGCCCGCTTACACTGCTACCGAGTCGGCAAAAGGATTCCGCCAGTTGTTCGTCATTTCTTCTTTTCAGGTCCTCAGAAAAAATATTTTCTACAAAAAAAAGTAATTCTTTGTGTACAGTAACACTCAAGTTCTCATCAGCAATGTGTATATTACAAATGCACTTAGCTTACCAAGAAACAACAGCAAATTTTTAACGTGAGAAAGAAGATTTATGTGAAAAAAAGAATATTCCACAATCATCTGCAACGCATTTAGAACAATATGTTTCTCAATATGTGCTTTTGCGTACAGTTTCATACAAACTGTTAGCAACTCCTGCCACTGATCCGCTGTAATATCATTACGATATACTCCCTTAGGCAACACATATTTTACCAATATCCTGAAATACGTATCCTGATAATGAATATATATTCTGGAAGTTAATATTTGTAATATTAAAGACACTATGTCTTTGGCTTTCACACTCTCATTGGAATGACGAACAGTATTCATCACCAGGCTGCTGAGAGATTGTCTCTCATTGTTTTTGGCAGCTGTCTCCTTGCTAGGCCTTTCCGCTTCCTTTAATTTAAAAAAATCACATGTACAAGTTAAACAAACATTGTATTGTAATTTTTTACTTTTTTCTTTTAGTTATTCTTACGACTTAAGTAAATCATTTTTGTAACTATTTCTAACAAATATACAAGTTACAAAACATATTTTATGATTCTTACATCCACAAGTAATTTATGAGCTGTATGCAAAATATATGACCAAGAGATATTTCTCGAGTCAGTCTCTCTTCCAGATTGCTGACATATTTCTTTGACAGCATCTTCATTTTGATATAATTCCAACAGTTCAGTTACACACCTCTAAAAAATTGAAACTTTCTTCAAACCAAATACATTATTTGTCCAACATAATTACTCTATTAAGTTTATTTACAATCAAAAACGAGATTAAATTATGTATTCGATTTGTAACGCTTAACGCAGTTAATAACAAAAACAGCCATTACCTTTTTGTCACTAACTTTTGTGCTAGTGTTAGCTAGCTTTAACGTCTCGCTCAGACGCGTTAGAAAACGCGACATATTCCGTAAAAGGTGACCGACTGAACTCTTGCTAAGCAACCGCAACAAAAAAGCGCAACCAGAAGCAATACTTTTCTTTTCGTAATTACTATCTTTCGCAACTGACACCGGGACATTTTTTTTTTGAACTTATTGCACTTATGGCACCAAGGCTGTCTTTACATGCGGCCATGATGTAATAATACAAGGTGTAAATTGCGCATAATGGGGGCAAGTCCCCGAGACAGCCAATCACATTTGGGTCCAACTACATCCGCGAAATTCAAATACATAAGGTATGATCATTTCTTTCCTTTCGTCTCTTAATTAATGTAACCAATAAACAAGTAAATATATATAAAAATAAGAAATATAATAACATTACACATTCTATATTTTCTTAAAATTAGAATGTATACATACACACACACACATATATATGTGGGTGTACATATATCCTCTACACTTACAATAATTGTAATGTTTCAACCCTCAACTGCCACATTTCTTGAAAATTTCATAACCGTCACATAAGGTCTAAAATGCCTCAACAAATTAAAACGTTCATACCAACGTAAATCAATAAATCAATTTTTTATGTTTTTAACTTTTGCTGAAGTCTTCCAAAATCCATGTGGCAGTTGAGGGTTAAACACAAATAATAAATAATAACAGAATTAATAATGAATAAAAATAATATACAAAAAAACAAAACTATATATATAAAGAGAAAATGTAAATACTGATTAAACTAAATTAAATAGAAATACAAATAATAAGATGTATAAGTTAAAATAAAATTTCTATTTTCCACGTACATTTCTTTAAATATATACAACGATAACGTTCTATAATGTTCTATAAAATGATCTATAAAATGTAGGATAATGTTATATAATGTTCTAAAGAATGTTCTATAGAATGTTCCATAATGTTCGATAATGTTCGACAAGCTTCGATGACCTTCGATGAGCTTCGATGACCTTCTATGAGGTTCTATGAGCTTCTATTACCTGCGCTGAGCTTCTATAATGTTCTATAGAATGTTCGATAATGTTCGATAATGTTCGATAATGTTCGATAATGTTCGATAATGTTCGAT
>QVOB01007813.1:0-20829 GCA_014839585.1 Pseudomyrmex concolor | reverse complement strand
TATATTGCACACTTATGAGATTGGGGAGATGGTGCGTAATACCATGCAAACGTCTGGCAGATGAGAAATCTAGAATTCTCTCAGTTTCTCGATTGTTCGTAAGGCGACGGATGGGATTAACGCACTTTCTTTTTCTCGCATTGTTCTATCTTGCGCTTCGCGGTTTCGTGTAACACTATCTTGAGCGCGATACCGCCGAGAAACAGCAGCGCAGTGACCAGAAAGATGAAGCCCGGAGTGTGCTTGCAGTAGATGGTCATTTTGCACAGAGCTGTTACTTGGAAGACCAATAGCAATGGCACGAGATACGTGGCGACGACCAGGTGGAGGGGATGATGTTGCTTGCGTTTTGGCTTCTCGAATCTGCTGCTGAATTTTGTAAAAGGTTTCTCGAGATCGTTAGTCGTCTCGACAATCGTCTCTTGCACGCTGATCGGCTCCTTGACATAAATCCTACGTAGCATCAACTGACGCAGGTTCTGATACGTGAGAAAACTGATGATGATCTGTTGGAGAAAACTGCTGAAATAGAGGTGCATCTTGCGCGCTATCGGATGCGACTTGCTGTAGTCGAAAGAATAAAGAAGATACGGCAGAAGATTAAGATTCTGGCAACAGTGGCGTATCTTCTGCATCGACGCGTGTCGAAACAGCATCGGTGGGCCGCTGTAGTTTCCGTCTGTAGAAAGAGTAAAAATTGAGATAAATCAGCGCGAACGCGTATAATTATATATGTTTACTATCGCGTTCGCGTGCCGAAAACAACTTCGTTCATGATACTCGCATACATATGTCCCAATTTGCACGCGATTGAGCGCACGCTGAGATAACAAGTAGATTAAATATATTACCATTTTGGAAGACAAAAAGAAAAATAAAACATGAAGAGTTTACGATAATAAATCTGTCGCCATATACTGATTGCTCACTTGAGCAGAAAAAGGTCACAATGAAGAAGATGATAAAGTTCTTAAGTAAAAACATAAATATGAAGCAAAATGTGTATTTATATTTACCTTTAAACATATCGGAAACTCGTCTGACAAGAGTAGGTCTTCTGCTCAGAATATCCTTTTTCTCCATTATCTCTGACATCTCGATCTTGCTGTTCTGTGTCTGAAGTTTCTGTACGATAAAACAACGATCGTAGAAAATAATCTTTCTTTGAAGATTATATCAATGATAAAATCACCTGAAACAAAAATACATATGGTTGGTAAACAATTGTTTGCAAACATTTTACTTATCGAAGAATTCTGATGAATGATTGAGGAGATACTCAAGATCGGATTGAAACGAATAGTAGCGGATAGAAATTAACTGTGTTGATGTGTAAAGACCAGTCGGGATTTACTAATTGATTTTGACGAGAATCAGAACGAGAACTTTTTGGCTGGAGGATCACCAACGAACGTTTCGAGTTACACTGAGGGATCTTCGTTCATGCACTCGACATGTAAAAGCTACATGCTTTTTTTAAAAAAAGGCGTTACTTGTGATAACCTTCTCGACCCGAGATTAATCTGTTGGTCGCGAAAAGTTACGTGTGACATAGCAAATCATTTCTCAGAACTGTTTCGAGAGTTTGATTTCGAATTATAATCTTTGCACAAAATTACGTCGCGTATAATTATCTAATATACTCATTATATTACGTGTACACGCACCGATTGCATGTAAATTTGAAAAAACGACCACAATCGAAATAGAAAGATTCAAATCGTTTACATTAAATTAACAAAACGCTTTTGCTTCGACTTATTATTTGCTTCGACCTAAATGTATCAGATTAAAAATATGTTATATTTATCTCTCTAATATCTGTCCAATAGCGCCGAAGTGAGGAAAAATTCAAAAGAACTTTTCTGCGGAGTTGTTTCTCGATCGACGAGCTGTGTCGCAACTGCGTGCATTTCGCACTGTCGCGGTGCAAGTTAACGAGTGATAACAGCACATAATAACCCTTTCGCTATTCGTCAGCAAAGTGAATTAGCAGCATCGTAATCCGAAATAATTCAACTCGGTGATTCACACTCGTCTCGTTTTTTTTTTTTTCAAATCGAATATTCCGTGACGGCTAGAAAACGCTTTTACATAAATATGTATAACAGATATGATAGAAGTTAACAGATAAATTTTGAAGTTGAACAAATGTTGGTTTGTTAGAAACGTCGTTAGCTTATCTAGTGTATAGAATACAATTCTAGATAAGCTACCGAAGAATTTCGTAAAACGTACGTAGCAAAGTTCACAGCGCAACACGAACCAATCATCGTCTCAAGTATTGTCGTCGTAATTTGTAATTGTTAATCACGAGAAAGATATTCCGATCATCTTAATTTGAAATCTCACATAATAAAAAAAATTAAACTAAAATATATTTAAAGATATTCAGGCACATTTGCATGTACGCGACACGTACGTAAAAATCGCATTACGTGGCGCGTATGTGCTTGATGTGTCACATTGCTAAATTAAGAGAAACGCGACAAGAATACGCAAACCTGCGTTTAATGTTACGTTCCTGAGGCGGAACGCGTTGTCGATTGACATCGCTGAAATTAATACCGATTAGAGTGACGATATCAACTATATAATCGACCGGAAATTTCATCGAGATCGTCAAGGTTTTGACGTCGTTGCGAACTGTCGCGTATAATTCAGACGAGGGTACTCACCTCAGCAGTTATGTCAGCGATGGCGGGTGTATTTAGCGACACTGTTTAGTACGGTTGCGGATAAATAAACGGATTAAAATACTTAATTTATTTCGTACGAGCGATATAAATTTGGCCACGAACTAACTGTATTTCTTGTAAAGATTGAAGACTATGGGAAATTCGCGAAATATGCCCATTCTTCGCGCCAAGCTTCCGACGAACGCTTCTCCGATCAATAATACAACACGCGGCTAAAAAAGACGCTACTGCTTCTTCAAATAGGGTGCGCCACGAGAATGCTTGCCTGAGACCCAGTCTCACATTAAACTGAACTGGTTTCAGTTGTGTAGGCTGACAATATAAGCTGTTCCACCACTACTTTTACTTCGAACTCTGCCAGCGATATGGAACACGATCCACTCCGGACAGTGACTTCTGTCGGAGCTAGAAGCGGATTCGTCGGCTCCGAGGATCGATGTATTGTCGGTGTGAACGCCAAGGACAGAAAAGGGCCGTTTGAGCGAGGAGAATATGAACGAGTCTTTCGGCACGCACGTATCGAACGCCCTTGATATTATCGTGAGATAACTTCCTCTGTTGCGTATATTAGTGTACATGTCATTAACATTTATCGCTTCGATAAATGTTAATAATCAAAGTTGTCGAACGGCTAATTTGATTGTACCGATATTATTGGCTGAATCTTGCTTATTACAAAAATATCGAAAATTTTTAAATATAAACCTTAGAAATATATTTATCAATTTGTTACATCTTAACTTTTTCCGCGTGTGATATTTGTAACAATATGCAAGTTTACTTAATTTTAGCATACATTTAAATTTTCTTCATTATATAAAAAAAAATATAATTAAGGTATGTCATACACTAATATACGAGAAAGCTATATTTAATTTGAAAAGAATGAAAGTAAGTGCGCGCCTCACGCAATTATTGACAGAAGAAAAATTGGTCACAAATAAAGACTCAACCACGCTTCGGTTCAAAAAAAATGCGGAAGGTTTCCTTCACACACGATCGACGCGTAGATTCCGCGCTTGCACGCGGGAAACACGTGATCATGAAAAGAAGAGAGATGTAAAGAAGAGACAGTAATACAAACTTTACGATATCGTACAGTTGTGGCATCGAGATATCGCCATCGGTAAATATAATTTTTAGCAAATAAAAATTCGCAAAAGCACAGTAGCAGACGTGCTTAAGAAAAAAAAAAAAAAAACGTTTTGAATCAAATTTATTGATACCACTGTTTTTTTCTCGAGGCCGCACAACACGCGTCGTGCGTGACTCGTTGCATGTTCCTGAATGATGATTCGACGGAGGGACTGATTCAGGTCGTCTATGATCACAATGTAGACACAACATTGGTGCGCTACTGATATTTTGTCAGACAGATACCACAATTTTATTTGATGATTTAATCTGAAATTGAAAAGCTTTCTATTAAAACGATATATATACACACATATATATCTGTATACATATGTATGTTTGTACGCCGCGCATAACAATCAATACTGATGGAAAGTTTCCACTAAATAAACTTATATAAAAATATATTAATCACATATTAAAATTATATAATATTAAAAGTAAATTATATTAATTATATTAATCTTAAAGTATTTCAATGTGTTAAATTATATTTAAGTAATTCTAAAGTATGTTAATCTTATTATGTTAAGAGTATATTAATCTTCGATCGTAATTTATTATCGTAAATGAACATTATATTTTTTCAACTGATTTTCATAAATAAACGACGTAAATTTTTCTAGCTAATTAAATTTCCGCGTCTATTAAGTGAATTTTCTTCTATTTGCAAGTGCTTTATTTTTGTATGTGCAGATATATGCACTTTTCTTGTTTTTTCGATTACTTTTTGTGAATCTGTTCGCCACCATAGCGTGTAAATTTAGCACAAATATCACAAACGCGTCGTTTTGTATCTAGTTGGTTTCTTCCACTTGTCCGCAATCATACAGACCGCACATGTATGGAAATCAAATTTATCACCAATTATCCAGTTGTGTTCGACACGTGAAGCAAACGCATTCATTTGCGTTTAGAACAACGCATGAGTGATGTAATCTCAGCTTCAATAACAATTTTTTGTTGCAAAAAAGAAACTAAAAATAACAATTTGCCAATAACTTATAAATAAAATCAACCGTTTATATTGAAAATATTACTAAGTTTTTCCTTCTATAATAAGAATTTTGTTTTTTCCTTCAAATTTCATTATTTAAAATCAATTGTTCGGCAATATATGTTCTGTAAAGGCTAAACAGCAAAGCAGAAATCATAGATCTGAAAGATTTTGGTGGGCGATGCCGTTTCCCATGTTCCTATATTAAAACTAGATAAGATCGAACTATAGGATCGAACTATTGCGCGCCCGCATATAGTCCTATTCCATTAATCATCTTTCATCACGAAATAATCACGTGCTTGGGAAATTTTCATCTTCACAGTCGTTTCTTCTTATGCAGATATATTTGACTCGGAGAGTCAAGTATACGCGCGTTGCATTGATATATTTATATTATACAAACAGTGATTTATATTCAAATTCTATATAGAACAAAAATTTATTTTATATTCTTTATGTAATAACTTTTAGATATTATAAATCATAATAACAGCAATTGCAAGAGATGATATTTCTGTTTTGCGACAGCATCTACAGTTAGATTGCATGTGCAACATTTTTTGATTAATCTCAAAGAAGAGCCACAAGATTCTGTGGCTAGAAATGTAACAACCGCAAACTTTTCGAGGTCAACCACAAAACTTTCTGTGACGGATCTGTGATCATTTGAACGTGAGTACGCGAAGCGTTATAATTATACAGTTCTTCTAATGAATTCTCACTAAATTTTTTACCTTGAGTTGTATTCGTGTATTTTATAAAGTTAACTGACATTCCTCTATGTGCACTCACAATGATATTAACTTGTTAATTATCTAATTAATGAAAGGAATTTTTTCATATCCTCACGTACGCAGTTTCAATGCAAACATCTTATACGATACTGTATTTTAATTGTTTTAATTAAACATACACGCGCTTTTAATTAAGTTGCTAAACGTTTATAATAATTAAAGTTTATCAATATGTTTTTTAACGTTATTTTTTTAACTTTTTAATTTTTTTTTAATCGTTACATGTACAGTATCTTTCTCAAAAGCACGCAATTATACTGATAATACGATGAATCGCGTCGCTTAAGCTGATGTGACATTTTTTGCGCCGAGCGTTTTTTGTGGAAGACTAGACAAAGTTTCAGCGTGTAATGTTCGCGCCAAATGCGACGCGATGAAATTTGATATTCTCATTGCAAAGCAGAAAAATTAATGGTGACATCAAAATAAAAAAAATTCTAAAGTTTGCCAAATGATCAATCTACGATATAGATTTTTTTTGTCGTACATACATATCGATATATAACTTGTCGATATATAACTGAATCTATTTTACAACATCTAAAACGCGCGACAAGAAACACGTATACGGACTAGGAAATGCTGAATAAAAAATTATCACATCATTTTTTTCAGTTGCTATAAATAGTTTTAATTTTTACTTCTTGAAAGCAAAATCACAGCTACATAAGATGTGGTTCGATAATCATTAGTGTAATAATAATTAATAATAATAGGGCTCACGCACGACCGACCTGTAGATATATAAAGACTACAGAGCGGACCTGACGAGGAAACACCTTCATCAAATAATATATAATATAATAAAAATAATAATAGAGAATAATACACAGTATAATGTCCGCACACTCGTCCTGTAGATTCGAAGGTCGCAGGACGGGCCTGACGGGCAGAAAACTTAAACAGTATAATATAATAATTATAATAATATAATAAGGTAAAATTATATAATAGTTTCTTCTCTCCTTCTCTTTTTCTTTCTTTCTCTTTCTTTCTCTGTCTCTCTCTTAGATCTCCATACAGCACATATAATACTAACGATCATACACAATCTCTTTCTAACTTCTCCGAATATAGTACGATCTACTGGTATACAACTCTTTCACTTTGCTCTCGATTCGCTTCCGTCGTCGAAGGATATAACCACGTATGTATGTATATATTTCATATTATATATGATAATATATATAACACATTATTTTCACATATATAAATTATATATATTATATATATAATAGCGCTTTGTTTTCTATCTTTCTCTCTGTCTCTCTCTCTCTCTCTCTCTCTCTCTCTCTCTCTCAATATTTATAAGGCATTATACATCGTTACTATATACTTAATTATACTCTCTTTTTCTCTCTCTGTCACTCAACGTTCAATGAGAATTTGTCTCCCATAATGACACATTTCGAGCAGACAAATTGTTTTATTTATTTATTTATTTATTTATTTTTATTCTCACTCGATCACTCGATTCGCTCGTTTCTTCATGCACTTCCGACTCTAAACACTAAATAAATATTATACAGATTTGTCTACATCGACCACCATGCCTAATTCTTCCATAGTCCCGCGCAAGTCTCTCGCGACTTAACATAGTAAGACTGTACTTCGACTCTTGATTTTATGGCACTCGTTTAATGGCTGGACTTCAGCCTCTCCACGTTCCCGATGCGAACGATATATGTATGTATATATATATTGTATCTTCGGCTTTGCGTTTTCGTTCTTTTCTTCTACTTCTGAGGTTAGTTATTATATCCGCTTCGCTATCACATTACATCGCGCGGATACGACACGCGATACCGCGAGATCAACGAACTTTCCCCGCGATTTTTGATAACTTGCCGCGTAAGGAATAATAAAACGCACCGTTGACGTGGACAGGATGACTATCGACTTGCTATGGAATGCTACTATTGTAATATTTAAGAAACATTTAATAAAACATCGAGTCCATTCTCGGCTCGTTTCCAAGGGATCCGCTCAGTCGGCCGTATGTCGGGTACCTGTCGGCCCTTCTTGGTCACTACAATAGATCCGTCTCATTGGCTAATTGTGAACTTGTTATTGCAAAATGGAAAAATTGTTAGAATCGTAATGAAAGTAGATTTTCTCTAAAGACGCGCGCGACATTTAAAAAGCCTAATTAAAAGTAAACTATACAAAATATTCACTCGCCCTTTATAAGTATATATAAAAAATTGTGGTTTTTTTTTATTGAACTTGTCCTAACAATTTTTTTAAGGAACAACGATGATTTGAACAATTCAAAAATTTTTTAGGATTGTATAAATAAAGAAGCTGTGTGTTCTTTAATGTAAATAATTACACGTTTTAAAGATTTTTATAAAGTTTGTGAGATAATTGTATTATCGCTTTCAATATTTTGTAACTTATGACTATGAGCCGTGCGAAACGTATGTTAATAACATACGTTTACAACTAAAATAAACGAAGTTTTCATTGCAAAATGTTCCACATACAACGTCTTATAATCGTTTACTTCACGATATTGCCGCCACACAAATTGACACACTTCTGCTGAGACAAGACATATTTTCGACGATACGACTTCTTTTATTACAAGACTCTCGATATGTGACATTATTTTTACATAAAAGATTCAATCTAGTTTTTAGGAATTTGCATTTTTGCCGGGTAATGAACTTTGACACCGCATATTTTTCGTAGAAATCATATTGGTTTCCAAGTTTTAATTCGCGGTCGATTAATGTCCACTATAAATTATAGAGAAAGATATAAATTATCGGATTATTATCATGTAATACGATAAAAGAAGAGAACTTTGTAACGATGTTTTCTCAATTGAGAGCAAATACGTTCGAATTACATTACAAAGTACAAGTTTCATCATAAAACGGAGTTTTCTATTGTCTGATGTAATAAATTTTTTTCTACGACGTTTTCTACTATTTAAAGTGCAAATATAAGCAGATTCTATAATAAGAAGTTCTTGTTTATAATTCTAAACATCTGATATCTGGTTTCATAAATAATACATAAGATTAGAAAAATTTTCAATTTGTGACTGTACGAAGTATAATTCATTTTAAACACAAATTGTAGGCAGTTTGTATAAAATGTAAAAACATTAAAATGGTCATTTACATATCAGCGACTATACTCTGCGATTGTTTTATCTAGTTGATGTTTTTTTAAGGCACTAACATCCAGTTGCTAAATCTACAATCGTCTTTTGATATCAATTAGTTCAAGAGAAATTAATTCCAGATAAAAATTTAATCCAGACAGTACGATCGTCAAAATCGACGAACATATTTGAAACAAAAATATTATATTTATATCTACATTAAAAAGTTTATTATATTTAGTTCAAAAAATCTGATTTTTATACAGTCTCTTGATTGATTTATCTTTTCTAAAATGTGATTGCGCGACTATTAGTTGTTTATTTTGTTGCTATTATTGTACATTGAACAAATATTCTACTGCATGTTACGTTGTACGTTAAAAGTTCGCTAAGGCACGGCACTATAAAAAGAGTTTGGAAAAAGTTCTAAAGGCACCCTAGCGCGTCTCTCGCCGAGCAGTCGCGTAATATTTTGCACACTACATTTCAATTGTCCGCCGAAGAAATATGCATGTGTCTCTTCTAATATCTTTCATATTCGCGTTAATCTCTCCGGATACTCCTTATCATTCATCCGGTGTTATTATCTTTCACCGTGATATATTATGTTTTATATACACAAAAATACACAGACAGAGCGCACGCGTATCTCATTTAAAAAATAAGATAGAATCAATTGGTTATATAATTAATTGATACAATTATTTCTTTTTAAATCGTTTGTATTGCTCCTAAAATTAAAATTAAAAAAAAAACGCTTTTTGATAAGAAGTATACGACGAGATTAGATTAGAATTAAATTTCGTAAAAATGAAAGTAGACAGAATCGTACCATCGTTGAGCATATTTTGGAAATAGAAGCGCGAGAAATCTGTTGCTTCTTTAAAAATTCGTACCAATCATCACATTACGTACATATATATAATACACATATATATTAAACAGCTTTGCGTTATGTCGATCAGCGACCGTATTTTAGAATATATTTCAAATATATTTGTTTTTGCACATAAAATATATTTAACTTTCGCCTTCTCGATTTATAATCTTCTCGTTTTTTTTTTATTTGATCGTTCAACGATCGTCGCTCTGTCTTGCTCTATTCTTTTCTCTTTCTCTCTCTTTCTCTCTCTCTCTCTCTCTCTCTCTCTCTTTTATGTCTCGGCTCGCAGTCTTTCTAATTCTCGATTTATCAATACTGCTTGTGATATATTCATCGCGTACCCTCCTGAACATAATCCAGTCAGAAAACAACGTACGATATCGTTTTAGTTTGTCACACTTTGAGCGCATAATAACGTTGCAATGGATCATGTTCATTGCACAATCAACTAAAACAACTCAAACAATTCGTGATTGTAACAAAAATAAAATAAAACAAACATAAAATTTTACTTAATAAATATAAGACGATTAAAATATAATATTATAAGAGTAGTTTACATTTCACGAAAATAAGAACCAATGTGTATATATTAAGTTTTCTCGTTATCGATTGTGCAATGGAAACACCACAAATAATAATACGTACTACACATAATAATACCGATATAATAATTATAGTAAGCGTATCTATCTAAAGACGATAGGATAATAATATCTTTTTCTTTTGCTTTTCTAAGACGATAAAACGAACCGTCAAATCGATCTTTATACTAATTTCGTAAATAATTACTCAGATTATATAAGATACTTTTTCGTATTCGTTTTCTGTGTATAAAGAAATTATTTCCTGATCATTGTAAGGATTATTCACGCGGAGGGTACACAGGATGATATTAACAAAGGGAAAAAATGTACAGAATTCCGTATAACTCTTCCTATTAAATATCGTAGTTTGTCTTTTTTTGTGCTAAAGCTACAAGTTATAGGCTTGTCTTCGTATTATTGTCTTAGGTGCTACGCCGTTTTCTCGCGTCTCTCGTTTTTTTTCAATTTCTATAATACAATATATGATAGAAATGTATTTTGAGATTCGACTAATATGTAAACGTTGTCAACAGACGATGGAATTTATATACGAAGTTCCATCTTGTTCAAACACTCGTGTTTTTTAGAATCTGGAAAACAGTGCTCGATAATACGATCATTCGATTCTTAAATCGTCTGTTCGCATCATTATTCAGACTCTAAGTACGGAGAGACCGAGTTGCCTCAACGCTTTTTTTCCCGACGTTGTTACAGATACGGAAAGTATCTTAAACCTCGAAAGTCTTCATTTATTTAATATATTTTTCCTGAAAGTAAACGTTACTGACTAGCCCCCTATATCGATTGCCACTGATCATTCACATTACCAGGAACATAACTCGATCGTGAACGATCAAGGCACACGAGTGATCTTTCGGGGAATGTCTGTAGGGACTAGGAATTTTCAATTTGTCTTTTACGGGTCTTTTTCACAATTTCGACCGAAAACGGAGTTTTTTCACGGGACAAGTTTCGACGGTGGGCATCGAGTTGAGACAAAGTCACTGACTAGCCCCGTTATCGATTACGCACGATTCTCCATCTGGTCGGGGAAAGATGGCCGCGCCATTCTCTAAGGAATGTCTACAGGGACCAAGGTAATGCTTTATTCAGGTGTTCTGCCTCGCGCGGAACTTCTACGGGAGAGATCGTTAGGTGTCCATGTGTCGGTACTTGTGTGCCGACATCTGCGCCAGGCCCAGCACCGCGTACTGACACTGCAGGCAGTGATAATGAGTCTGTTTGCCAGAATGCTGGCACTGTCCGGATCCGCAGGGCTGACTGGGCGTGAACTTCTGAAAGCCCGCTGCTGCGATACTGTCCAACTTGGCGTGTTGTCGCCGATGAGCGACCACTTTGTTCGTATCCGTGCAGACAAAGTCGCACTTCAAACAGTGGAAGTGCGACGCCTTATTCTGCATTGATCCGAGAGATGACGTGTACGCGCATTGAGCTCTGCCACAGGGCACGTTCGCCCGATACTGCTGGAAATCACCTCCCATCAGAGTGTCCAGTCGTTCGTGTCTCGCGGTGTGCTGCACGAAGCGAGTCTTGTCGCAGAACGAATAACCACAGTCTTGACGCATACAGTGGAAGTGAGTCTGATGCTCTCTATAACCGCAATGAGGATACCTGCAGTCTTCATTAAATCTGAATCTGCAACAACAATAATAGCGATCAAAATATTAAGTTCTTTCTTCACATGAACATCTTTAAGATCTACTTTAAGCGATGCTAACCGAACATATCCCTCTGGCACGGGCTCATCCTTCAGCATGCGCATCGAGTGATGAAGTCTCTGCTTCTTAGCTTCCGGCGAGTTAGCGTCCGGCGGCGAGAGAGATCTCTTGTTCAGGTTGAGATTAGCTGCCAATGAAGCGAGGGGATTCTCGTCTCTCGCAGGTGGAAGAAAGTTAGTCGGTGGTAAACCGGGCGCGAACATCAGCCCGGGTCCACCGGCGTACATTCCACCGTGTTGAAGAAACGGCGGTAGGGCCTGATTCATCAGAGCGATCTGTTGATTCATAGCGGCCATCACAGCGGGACTCGGAAAGTGAAAGCCGTGAGCTAGATCGAGCTCGAAGCTCGTTGGTACCGTAGGCTGTTGCACATTTGCAGGCGGTTGGATCGGTGGTTGCGGCAATTGGCCGTTTTCGTGACTATCCATCGCGGAATTGTTGCCTTCTTCTCTAGAAGGAATTTCGGGAGGTTCCCGCTTAACGTTCGGCACATTTTGCACGCCGATGTCGGTGCTGCATCTCGGTTTTTCTAGCTTGATATCTTTCGGCGATTGTGACTGCTGGCTGAGACTCTGCTGCATCTGCCGCTGCATTTGGTTCTGAAAGTTCTGAATATTCTGCGCCATCTGAGCGTTCGGCGACATGAAGTCGTGTTTCTGCGACAGTTGCGTGATGTAGTCGTGCTGAAGCTGATTAGGCGACGGACTGACCATATCGTGTTGTTGTTGGCTGAGAATGGCTCCGGTCGAGTGCTTCGCTATATGCGCGACCAAGCGATCCAATTCAGAGAAGGCTTGATTGCACGCGTTACAGTGATAATGATTCTTGCGTTTAAGCTTGCAGAACGGCCTGCTGCAGCTTTGTTCCGGTCCGTAGAGGGTGTGTGGCGAAGTTGAGTTCAAAGACGGCATAACTGGCGATTCTGCAACGTGAAAAATTCGTCTTGATATAACAGATCATACAAGGGCGCAAAGATGCGAGAGACGAAGAAGATACTATAATTTACAAATACACGAACACTCTCAAAAGCACAAAATTTGGTTCAAAAGAGAGACAGACGAACCTTGGTGCACGGAAGTTCGCATGGATAGCACGACGCCCGGAAGTGCGGGTTCACTCGGCGGTCCGCTGACCGGATAATAGGTGCCAGCCGCCCTCACCACTAGCAACAATCAACCAAACAACCAACACTTCAAATATACCGCCCGCTATATGAATACAACCACCGTGTGTACATACAGTATATACATATCGAGAAAATCAAACGAAATAAAACAATTCTCATGAGACAAACCAAACATCGGAAAAATAGTGAAGAATATTCTACTTTGACGACAAGTGCAAGATATGACGATGAATACATTGGTGCGCGACTACGTGCAAAGATGCATGCATATGTACTCGAATAGAAGAAAAAATCTCTGTTGTATTCTTAAAAAATTTACTACCAAACAAAACTTGCTCATAAATAAACATCAGAGCGCACTAATTTGTTTTTCTTCTACTCACCGGTGGTCTTGCCGCTATCGGGACTCGCAAGTTCCGACTCCTTATCCTCGATCATCGACCTGTTTTCCTGATCGCTTGCCATCAAGTTCTCGTCCGGCTTTTCGATCAGTTCGGCCGGATTTTTCACCTGAATTCTCGGTTTCGTTTCCTGAACTAACGACTGAGGTTGCGTTTGACATTCCTGATTATTCGACTCCTCGATTCCTCGACCGCAGGATTCAGCGTAACCAGAATGTTGCTTCTCGTGCAACGCCATCGTCGAATATCTCACAAATGAGTATCCGCAGTTCGGTCTGGTACAATGGAAATGTCGATTCACACGATTGCTGTGACAGCCGACCAGCCGGCAATCGACCATCTTGTCGTAGAAAGCGAAACCCGGCGGTATATCGACGTTGTCGTGAAAATCCTTGCTGTGCATGAGCAGTTGTTCCGGCCGATCGGTGGAAAAATAGCATCGCGGTTGCGAACAATGATGATGCCTGGTCGATCGAAAGACGCAGGCCGCGTCCAGACATCCTTCGGGATTGTACGTAGCGAATCCTTCGGGCTCGCCTAGACTGTTCGAAGGCGACACGCTTCCCTCTCGATCTTCCATCAACGGATTTGGCGTTAAATTCGGAGTCTGTGGTTTTGGAAGCTTGAAACTAGTGAAAATCGCTTGCGGCGAGTCATGAGTGTGCGTCGCGGGATCGCCACCCGACCAGATCTCTATCACTCGATTTTTCGGCGGTCTGCCACGTTTCCGCCTGAACATCGCGTCGATATTGGTCAAGTGGGTCAACGTGACGTCAGAAGAAAGAGCGTGAGAAGTACATGAAAGGTTTAATTGTCGACTGTACTCGTGAATTTTGTAATGCTGCAATCTACGGAACGGTTTATCGGTAGAGAGTATCACTTCTCGGCAGTTCTCCCAATTACAATGATAATGCTTTTCCTTGTCTGCGTACGGACAACTGTCGTCGCAACCGCCCTCTTCGAAAAAAGCGTCTGTTATGCGTTCTTGAGTCTCGTGTTCTTTCAAATGTTCCCGAACTTCCCGAGGATCCTTCAAAGTGGCTCCACAGCGATCCAATCCGCAATGATGATGTTCTTTTCCCACGTTGCAGGCGCATTCCGAAGTTGCCGGTACCAGATACGTCAATTCCGCGGGGCTGAGTTGTTGACATTGCTGATGCGACTGCTGATCGAGACTGGAGGAACTTCCGCTGGATGTGACGGTAGTGGTCGGAGCGGTGAGATCCATAGCCAGATCGCTCGCACTTTGAAAGGAATCATCCAGAGAATAATACGACGGAGAACCTCTACCCTCGTTGGAACTCTCGCCGTTCAGGCTCAAGGACAGACTCTGAGAGCTCAATTCATCCGGCGCCCACGAACCGGGTGGACGAATACCTCCGACCGCGCTGACCTGCTTGTACTTCCGGTATGCCAGTTCCGACTCGTGACGCTCGTGTTTTCGCTTGTGCGAAAAGAGCTGACCAGATGAATGCAGAACGTAGCTGCAGTGCGGCCGTATGCAATGAATGTGATTGCAGACACGAGAAAATCGACATTGCTCGAACGGACAGGCCTCCGACTTCATAAACTTCTTGAAACCGTCGCGCGACAGCTGCTCGTCTTTGATGTGGTAAGACTTGTGCTTGTCTGAAAAAAGGGAAACTTGATGAAATCGTGACGACCTGAAACTAGGACAATAAAACGTGTCGAATATAATTTTAGCAGTGTGGAATCATATTTCTCGGTAAAAAAAAATTGACTCTAAAACTCTCGATCTGTTAAGTCTATATAGTGAAAGATTTTTGATTGACGACAGTTACGACCTAGAACATCGAGAAGCATTAATCATTCAGTCATTAGTCGTCAATTCCTTACCCATATCGGCCTTATTTTTAAACGTAAATCGACATCCCGGTCGCCGACAGTGAAAGTGCGTGGTTCGTTGACCAACAAACGGACAGTGATCAGTCGCGCAGCTCTCCGTAGCTCGAAATCGCTGAAAGCCCTCCTGTATGATGGCCGAGTCCTTGCGATGGTAATTCGCGTGCATCTGCACGTCCGACGTCGATATATACACTTTGTCGCAATTCTCGTGTATGCAATGATAGTGAGTTTGCTTTCGATTGTGAGGACAAGCTCGGCCCGGATGCTTTTCCGAACAATCGTCCGTCGGCGAGTATCTCATAAATCCGTGCTGAAGAGACTCGTCTCTTTTCTTGTGCCACTTGAAGTGCCTGATCATCTCTTCCTTTTTCACGAACACACGACCGCTACAGTCGAGACAATGAAAATGTTCTTTACAGCCCAATTCCTTACAATACGCACTGCCGCATTCTTGACCAGATGTATATCTCCTCACGTACCGGGAGTAATCGATGATGGGTTGAGACACCGATGTTTTCGAACCGCTCATCAAAGAATCCGCGACCGGCGACATACTTTGCCGAAGTAAGGCTGTAACAAATGAAAAAATATTTAGATCGAATATTTAGACACTTGAAATATCAGCTTTATTTAATTAATTCATTACGGAATTATTTTAAATTGCGCATAAAATAAATTAAAAAACTCTTAAATTATTTAACTTAAAGTAAGGTAAATCAATTAATTATTGATATTGACAATCAATAAATGATCGAATTTATATACGTTTAGAAATAATCCTTGAATAAATTTACTTATAACAATAAAACAACTGGTAAAATTACATTCAAATTAATTTTTTTCAGATACTCATTAAAATAATTACTTTTTCTTAATGTAATTATTTTTAAATTAATTATATGCAACACGCATAAAAGCCCAGTAAATGATCACTTATTTTTATTCTATTTAAAATCAAATTAATAATTAATTATTACTTCTGCTCATTTTCATTTAGTTTATACACAAAAATAATAAATAATATTATTGTAATATATATAGTTTTCAACTCGAGTTTTTACTGAAGATTCACTAAAAATTTGGCGATTTCTGAATGTGTGGTGATACAATCTATATGATTTGAAATATTTTTAATAAGAAATTGATTTATTACTGTTTGCATATCATCGTTAAATAAAAATATGAAATCCTGAAAGGACAAATAAACTCCGCTTAGAAACATGTGATAATTTTTAAGTCTAAAATTTGCATTTCTTTGTGTAATGATAATTTATTAATATGCGGTCAATTACTGAGCAGTGATGCTAGAAAGTTACTTTCATAGACATAACAACTAAAACTTTTATATAATATACAATAAATCGAAAAGTATTTGGTTTTACATTTGTACTAATTTGTGTTAATTTTTAATTTTTAACATTTTTTCTTGTCAATTATTCAGTGGATTACAAACTGATATAGAAATCTACGTTGGATATGCTGCGAGCAATAGTCAAACGGATTGATAAGACGCATTTGATCGGTACAATATGGATTGCTGGTACCACCTCCGCAGATGATGCGGCGGCATAGCCATCGTATTTTACCGACCGTGTATATATACTCGGCGGTATATTCGTTCTCGACAATTCTATCTACTGCACGGTTTGCGCTCACATCACCAGAGAACGCATATCAGCGCGAATGACTTGTGATACACATACCGAGAATTATGAGCGCGCCGTTCGTCGACCTACGCCACTCTCTCTCGCGCGCGTCCGAAAACTGGTTGTTCGGCGAGCGAGGGCGCGGGGACGAGGGTGCACGTCGCGAAATAAAAGAGAGGGCGAAAAAAAAAGAGATCGCGGGAGAGAAGAAAGAATGGTCGAAGTAAAAAACTATCGGGCCGATCGCAATACGCGTATGCAAAAAACGCGGCGTGGCCGCGGGCGAAGCTGAGGCGCGTAAGCATTTACCTCGACGAGAGGCGCCTCGCGATAATTATCTCTCGACGTAATGCGCGGCACACGAGAGATGGAAATAAACTGTGCGCGCCCCGAACACCACCACGCCGCGTTCCCCTTTTTTTCTTGTGCCTAAACGAATGATTCTACAGTTAAAGCGCTCTCGAAGCGGTCGCATTTGCATTTTCTTGCCGAGATGTATTTAAATTTTATTATTTGCGCGCATGGTCTCGAATGTGCGCGCGAACGTCAGAAACTTCCGCGACTCTCGATGATAATATCTTTCTCGAAGCATAAAATATCAATACACTGTGTGCAAAAAACAAAATATCCTAGAGTCTATATTACAAAATTAGATAGCATGAAATGTATTAACGAGTATGTAATTGCGCGTGAACATTAAATTACATGTGCGAATCGAGAATAAATAGTAATTTGCAATTGCTATTCATTAATTTATGAGACATTTTGTCGAAGCCAATCACAGGACGATAAAAAATTACATGTCACATTGACCAGACGCCAATGTTCTATAACCTTAGAGCATCTGTCACGTCATCCAGCGTTCGGTGCACCCTACCAGAACGAGAAGGTCAATTCTCAGAAATTTCCACTTGTGCCGACCGCGCGCCGCGCGCACGTTCGGATGTGTTCAGGAACGAGTTTAAAAATTGTCGAATATTTCTCGTGTGGCTCGCGGGGACTCTCTTCCCGCTCTCGTCGCGGTGGTATATGTGCCGTCAGAATTGGAGGGAACGTGCGTACATTGGCCGCTCGTGCGTTTCTGCACGAGAGAAAAAGAGAGAGCGTATGTGCGCGCCTCGGCACAAAAAGAAAAAGAGTTTGGCCCCGGAGAGAAAGAGGGAGGCTAAGAAGAGGAAAAGAAAGAGAAAGCAAAGAAAGAGGGACGAAGGTCACGAGAGAGGGAAAAAGGCGGCAAGGGGAGAATTTGGCGCGCATTATTCTGCCGCGTTATAACGATGAAGCGTAGACGGTATCTCAAAATGAAATATAGGCCTTGTGTACGCCTCGTGTTATTTCCATGCGATCCGCAAGCCGAACGTTCGAAAAATTTCGACGACCAAAATCAGATCAATGACTTGTCCCGGTGAAATTGATTAACACGTCGTGCGGATTTAATAATAAGCGCCGGTGTCACCGAATATGCTCCCAGTTACGCATCGTTGCGTAACTTTCGGTTACGGCGATTAATTTATCCTTTGGCAGAGTAATTACGCAACGCAGCTGCGTGCCTCTCCCGACACTGCGTATCTCTCGCGTTAGCAGCCGCTCATTACAGGCACCTTTGGCTCTCACGCGCCGCGGGAAATTATTATTTGCACAAATTTATAATCCGCTGATTGCTGCCGCAGGTCGAAACTTCAAGTATACAATCAAGAAATATTTCTCCTCGGGCCAAGGTTCGCATACGCGTCGTCATATCAATCGAAGATAAATGTCGAAACCTTGTTTTCTTTTTTTTTTTTTTTTCATGAAAACAAAGCGTATAATACTATAGCGTGAACTTCACCTCCGTATCCGGGAATGTTAAGCATTTCATTTATATCTAATTATGCAAACGGTAAACGTGAGGAAATTGTGTAGACAAGTAAAATAAATTACGCTTTAAGGCGTCCTGAAAAAAAATACGATAGATTTGCAATTATGAATATATAGTACTATTCAATTTAAAATTGTGCGCGTTTGAAATCAAATAAAAAATAACTTATCTTTTTCCATATTTGACTTATTTTCTTATTTCATATTAGACATACTTTGACGTTATATTACGGGCACGCTTTTATACGAGATGTGCTTTATACGAGAGATGTTGAAATTAGAATATTTACTTATCAATTTTCGAAAATCAGCTAAAGATATCATAAAAATATAAACCGAAACGTTCTAAAATTGACTCGTTGTGTATCGCATTCTGCTCGAATATGTTTTTTTATAATACTTATCGTGATTTTATACAACGAACCCGAGGTTACCTCAAGTTCATACAGAATTAAAGAGTTTAATTTACAAACAAAGCAAAAATTCAAATTTAATATTATTCTCTCGATAAGTAATTTCCTGTTTACAGCGCGAATGCATGTATAAAATATTGCCTCGCTTCTTACAATTTTCTACTTTAGACTTTTAATTTAGACAATTTGATTATTAAATCTTATTGTGTTCTTATCACGTCAGTTGTATCCGCTAAACAACCATTTAAAATCCTTCTTCCACGTGATAAAAGAAATGCCACCCACGCGACCGCGCGTAAGTTACCGATGGCACCAAATGGAAGAATATGCGCGACGTGACAGAGCTTAAAGAGCAAATCTTAAAAAATATGTGAAACCCCCAGGACGACACGTAACCGAGACTCCCCCCCCCCCTTTTCGTATCCAGCAGCTTTGAGCTCCGAAACCCCTTTTATACGTGGTTCTTAAAGCTGCGTGAGCGGGGAGTGGGAGCCGATCCCGAATCCTGGAGAGAGGTGGAAGCGGGACGACAGTTCGAGGGGGTAGGCGGGGATTTAAAATTTTCAAAAAGACCCGAACCTGAAAAGATCCCGTATTTCAGGGTCGTCGGGGCTCTCCTTTTTTTATCATTTAATCCGTGGGCCGAGCGAATAACCCTTTATATGAGCCATCGTGGTAGACGTCGAGAAACGGTTGCTGCCACCATCGCTCCGCCGCGCTCACGTGCACCGCTTCTTTCCCGCTCGCGTATGTCGTACATCTTTACAAGCACGTTTACGCGCGCGCGCGAGCGCACACGCGTACGTGCGTACGTACGGAGGGGTTAACGTAACCTACGAAACTGCGTGTTTGGATAATGCGTCGAGTGCCCGCTGCGCTCGCCGATTCGTCGTCTTAGCCGCGGCGACCCCCATTGAACGCTTTTTCTTCTCGAGAGGTTCTAAATACCGGAATGAAAAAAAAAAAAAAAAAAGAGAGAAATATATGTGAACGGGTAACGAAAGTACAGACGTGCCCTCTTTCCTTTCTCCGCGTCGGTTCGCCTCCTCTTACTCTTAGTTACAACCCTTCCTCGATGGTCCTCGTCGCGACATTGTTTCCGGAAAAATGGCTTCCCGAATGGAACCGCCGACCAGATGTGATTTAATGACCCAGAATCAACGTTTAGGGTACTCGATGCCGATCGGGAGCATTTCTGCCGCATGGGCGAGCGCAACAAAGACTAATTTTCCTTATCTTCGTGTTAGGCACGTGAAACGTGATTTCTAACAAATGGTCACTTCGAATACGAAATATGAAGTGCGCGATGTATTTGTGGACCGAATTATCAAATCAAAGATTATTCATTCTATATCAAAACGTAGACTATATGTGACTGAACCACACATGTTGTAATGTGTGTAACAGACGAATATGTATCGAATGTATCGAATCGAATATATTATCGCGACCATTTATATTAATAAAAGTCTACCAACGATCGCATATACGTGGGCAGTCCGATAAGTACTTAGCCTACAAAAAAAAAACAAAAATTTTGGAAAAGTGGCGATTTATTTCTCAACATAG